>CM031860.1:30631933-30739229 GCA_018697195.1 Certhia americana
TGTGTGTGTGTGTGTGTGTGTGTGTGTGTGTGTGTGTGTGTGTGTGTATGCTGGATACCTTAAAATTTAACATTTTTATTAAGATAATATGGTTTCTCAGTCTGTCATGAGAGACGAAGAGCTGAAGATTTGACCTTAAATAGTATTCAAGTTTGGAACTGCCATGTCTTACAGGTGCAACACCAAATTAGATGGTATTTATAACCATCTGACATCTAACTCAAAAGTTGAACTGAGGAAAACTTAACTTCAGGCCAATTATCATTCTTGATTATAAAAATGTAGAAAACACACCTGCTGCACATACTCAACCACTTTTCTTGTTCAAAATTCATCTGTTTTGGGTTTAAACACAGTAAATTCCGTACATACATTTTAAGCTTTACCACAAGCTAAACTTAATTCTATTCTGCACATGGAATCACAACAATTCAATTTTATAAATTTTGCAGCACATTACTCTGAAGGCCAAGCAAAACAGTAGTTGGGTGTTACAGCACACATAGACTGTTCCTCGGCGTGAACTACTGATGTCCCTTTTATTCTGGCTGTTTCTGCCTTAGCTGGTAGCAAGTTGTTGAGGATATCCATGCAACACATTTGCAGTGGGAGAGATTACCTCAGGTTAGCTCTTGGCTTGCACGAAGTGAGTGTCTGTTATCAGCTGAAATGCTGCTATGTGGAAGTGAAGTCCTGCACTATGAATCAGTCTCACCCAAAAGTACATCCAAATGCACTCTGAGACTGTCCTGCAACGCAAACCAGCATGTAGTAATTGTAGGCAGCTGAGGGACTTTCCTTCACAGGGCCGCTTTTGGTCTGAAATAAAAAACTACTTTAGAGGTAACCACTGACTCTAAAATGTTGTGAAACTCTCTAGGATCCTTTGAAATGACAGAATTTTACAGATTTCTATTTCTGTGCCTATGTCTTGGAAGACACTGTCTTTTCTAAAGTCTATTCCTTTATCCTGCTCCACCATTACTACATACCTTTTGGTATTTCCAAATACATAATTTCTTGCCTCTCACCTCATCTATATTACAAAATTCTTAGTGCTTTCTTTGTATATGTAAAGATTGATAGTCTGTAGCTACTTTGAAGACTTTATCAGAATCAAAGCATATTAATTAATTACCATTACACACAATGAATGGCTATTACGAGCTTTAAGAATCCTTGCTTCTGTGACTATTAAAGCAAAGCTTTTAAATCACTTAGTACTGTATTGTTTCCTGGAGCCTTGAACTGTATGAGCAGTGGTCCAAACATCTCTACTTTTCTGAAAAATCTCCAAAAAGAAATTAGACTGGGAATCACTGAGAGTTGTCTGTGTGTTTTATTAATATTGCTTTTAAGTTTGCTCATGTTTAATTTGTTTTGTTTCTTTAATTTTATTTTGTTTATCTATCTGTCTGTCTATCTATCTATCTATCTATCTATCTATCTATCTATCTATCTATCTATCTACCTATTCTATCTATCTAATTTCTTGCTTTAACCCAAAAGGTGTCACTTCTAATATAAGGTTTCCTAGCTATTGGCTTCTCAGGAATTTAGAATGAGCCCAAAAGATGGTGAAAAATTCTGGCCAAACACCATAATTTAGTTCTTCTGACCAAGTATCTGTTTGTATGAAAGCTGCTTCCAACTTCTAACAGAAGTTTAGCTATTAGAAATGAGTCATTGTAATGCATCACCCTTACAGTATAATATTTTGTGATAGCTTAGGAATTTGGGGGTGCACTAATACCTCTATATTTCATGTAGTTCTAAAAGAATCAGATTGCCTGTTCATACTAGACCACGGGACATTCTTGAAAAAATCACTTCATCCATTTAGATAACTTCATGCTGTTTAAAAGGTGACTCATGTAAGCAAAATACTTAACATTAACATTTAATTATCTAAGGGATCATAATATTAATGTGGATTAAATTAATTGAGGGTAGAAACACGGGTAACTGCAATCTTTTGGGAATATTCAGTAAAGCTTTACTAAGGGGAAGTCCTGCATTGCAAACCTCTTGAAGGCTTTCAGAGGGCTCAACAGACATATAGCTAAAGGTAATCTGACTGCTAGTTTACCTCTCCAAAGACTTGTTGTGCATTTGTCCAAAGACTTTTAAGGGAACTAAGTAATCATGGAATTAGAGAGAAGGTCCCATTGATAAAACCCTGGTTAAAAGATAACCAAAATTGAATTTATATATTTTCTTTACAAGAGAGACAAGTTACCATTGTAGTTTCACTGTATTCCACAGCCTCTTTGATAAGCATCTTGGCTTTTCAACATATTTCTAAATTATTTAGAAAATTATTTAATATATTATAATTATAATATAATTATAATATTTATTATATATTTATTCTCAGTGGGTGAGACAGTTTTCAGATAATATTATTTATCAGAGCATTTAAAGACAGCTAATGGACCTTAGAAATCTATGTGACTATGAAGAGGCAGCTAACATTCATTTTAGATATATATAACAAGATGCACATGAGAAAAGAAAATGCTAGCTTTACATGAGACCAGGTGATCTGCAACTTTGCTCCTCATAAGTGAACCAGTGCTGTGATAAATAGCTCTGTCAAAACACTGACTTAACATTCAGCAGTGGACAAAAAAGAATGTTAAGAATTATTGCAAAAGGAAGCAAGAGCAAATGCCAAATAAATGTTTATGCCACTTTGTAAATATATGCTTCATCATCTCCTAGAATACTGTGATTTTTTCCTTATCTTACTTCAGCAGAATTCAGGCCTACAGCAGAAATCAAAAAAGTTCAGGGAACAACAAAGATTATCAGGGCTTCAGAATGAATAATGATTAAACTGAATGATGTTCAACTGAGAGATGACTGGATAAATATGATATGGTAAACTCTTCAGAATCATACCTATCTGGAGATAGTTTTGTAGAAGCTAGAGAGACCTCTTCACTGTCTTTTACAGGACAAGAACTGGGGGCTAATGAATAAAGCTGTAGTTTAAAACAGAAAGAGGTGATTGATCATGCAGCACTGTTGTATATATTTTGAACTTTTTTGCTGAATGATATTTTACATTAAAAAATAAATATGTGTTCAAGCAAACAACTGGAAAGACACTTAGAAATGTAAGTACTTTGGAGGGGTTATTAAATAAATAAACTAAATGAGGTTCAAGAAATTTGATAAACTGAAAGTGACTGAGACCAAGAAAGTATTAGAGAAAATATAATCAGTGTTTGCCCTACCGTGCACTAGTTTTTCCTGGTTACTTCCTTTATCTTTTAGAATCAGGATACTGAGATACTAATTTTACTCAGAGCTCATGGTCTCACATGTACTTTAGTTTTGGTTCATTATTTATTTACATTTTCTATTTATTACTTATTTATCTTTATTCATGTAAATTAAACCAGTCGCTGCTTTAGTGAATTTCAGTAGTCACTTCATTGAAACAGATTAATTTATATGGTATTCTTAACAAATTTGTCCAAATTTGGTTCTCTGTTACATACAAGCAGGCTGCCAGCCTCTCCAATTAACACATTTAAAGATTAAAACTGTCAAAGAAAGATATTCATGTGATTAATGAGGAGCATGAATAAAAACATGTACATATTTACTGGAAATTACTGGATGAGCTTTGCCATTTAACTAAGTTAATTAAATTTATATTAACTCAATTTAATAATTATTGTATACGAGTTTTTATGTGTAGTTGTTTCTTTTAGGTTTATACTGACTTTGTTTGCTCTGTTCAGGAGCCATGGTAAAGGTGTGGTACCACAGGATAAATTGCAGAGTGTACCTAGAGACATTATTTCAGAAGAAAATTATCTGAAAGCATGACAGGAATAAGCTTGGTTCCATGTAATTCTCTTGGAAGGGAAAAATGCATTTCTTAATATTTAATAAACAGTAATAATTTCAGAGCACTACCAAGCAGGCATCAGGCTTCACACTCTTACCAACTGCATGCAACCACCACTCCAAACCCCACAATTATAAAACCTCACTCTGATTATTAAGTCTTTACCTCAGGGTAATTACTACAAGCAAAATTCATGCAGTGACAAGGAACGTCAGCTTTTCTACCAGGTAAATAAATATAAAACAAAAAGAGACACCTGAAGGCATACTGCTAACCTAATCTATTTTACCTAAAAACAAAACTGAAGAATCTTGCCTCTACTAAGCTTTTAATTTAGCATAGGTCTGCAAGTGGATGTAAAAATGAAACAAAGCAAAACAACAATAAAAAACAACTCCTCCCAAATTACCATTTTCTAAAGCAATAAAGCGGGTAATTATCTTCACTAAAAAACCCCAAAGCATAACAAACAGGGTTCTAGGAACATTACATGTGTATGTTTCATTTGGAAAATCAGGCAAATCACCAGAACCCTGGCTTGGATTTTTAAAAGAATGTTAACCTTAAGATTGCTTGCCAAGAAAAAAATTATTTTGTTTAAAACCTTCTGCATGATTCAGTCTAATTAGCAAATTTTGCCAAGAAGGCCCTTAACAAGGGACCAATATTTGTCCCAACACATAGTCAACTCCCCTTCTCCCTGTGGTCCTTATGAGTTATTTGCCTCCTAACAGTTCAAGAAACTTCCTTCTTTTGTAACACTAAGATGATAAAGATCACCAGACTATTCTCAGTGTAATCATTAGACTTTGTTTTCAGATGAGTTGTAATTTAGATCTCAAGTAAACAGATGAAATTTCATACATTTTGTTTTCTCCAAAAAAATCATTACTCAGTTTAGCTAGCACACGCTAAATAAGATTACTAATATGATGTAAAGTCCTTATGAAGATAAATCCGTACAGAAATTCAACATGAATTTAGAGATCAAGCTGGACCTTTGCTACAGCACAATCTGCTGTGGTGAATTACTGGTGTATGAAAGCCACAAATTGCCTGTCTTCATTAGGAATTTATTAGGTATTTTCTACCTTAGGTGACAGCACACCTAGTTTCCTACTGAAGACATATCTCCATGAGAATGGCTTCCATGCTTGAAAAAGATTTTGCTAGCTGCAGGCAGGTAAGTAAGTAAACAGGCAGACACAGGCACACAGAGCTTACAGTCATTTGGACTAGTCTGCTTCAAATTAAGCAGCAGTTAAGTGTTTTGTGGCTCATAGCCTAAATTTTGTAATTTGAGGCCCTTCCCATTCCCCCATTGGTTTGAGAGAGCCTGCTGTCAAGACCTTTGAAGACAGCCTTATGCAGACCTTTAAAAGTTTTTGCTTAGAGAACTCTATATATAGAGTAGGGTTTTGTTAAATGTTTTTCTTTTCAGCAAGAAGTTCCTTATTTTTGTTTGTTTCAGTGTTTTCTTCCCTTTTTGTGTGTGTGTTTATTTACTTGAGAATACATTCATGTTGTGGCGGGAAGTTTGTCATTCCTGAAGAACAAATACTGATGATGCTGTATAGATAAATAACAGCTAACATTGATATGAAAATTGATAGTAACAAATATCTAGGCAAAATTAGTGGAATTCTACTTGTTTTCAAGAAAGTTAATGGAAAATAAATTTGGCAAATGGCAAGATTCCAAATGCTGTAGCTAGAACATGCCATAATTAATTTCATATTTTTTTCTGAAGTATGTCAGATAATGATTCATTTTGCAATAGCTGTTTAATACAATGCATGACTTCTCTCTGTTTTTGTTATGGAAGACTGAAAACAAAACAAAATAGGAAAACATTGTCTCTCTATGCCAGTTATGACTACAAGAAGGCAGGGAATACAGAGATGGACTGATGATACAGAAAGGTTCTTTTGCAGTTAGGACAGAGAGTCCTACTGAAATTTTTCTTTCAAGTGAACCTTTGGTATGTCAGCCATATAGTGGTAATTTGCCCATAGCACCACATAGGTTTCCAGTCTCCTAATAATACAGAGTAAAATTCTCGACTTCTTGCTAAATAATTGCTGTCTTCTGCAGGCTTGTAGGACAAATATGTCAAGTAGCTAATACACAAGATACTGTTTGCATACATTATATAAATACACATATATAAACATTCATGCACATAGGTGCATGCAAACAATACAATTCACAATAATCAGGTGATATTCAGCCAACCATAACATGTGCTCTTACCTATTTTTGCCTAGGTGACCTACCTGCTGGGCCTAGTGGAAAACATATGACACGCTTGTGAAGGAAAGCTCCAACAGTAATTGTCAGAGGCAGAGTTTTGCTGTGATAACTGTGCACCTGATGACACTGGACTTCTGCAGGAAAGTGATGAGTACATTCAAGATCACAGTTCTCCAAATTGATTTGATACTGTATCTTGCTCAAAGATTTTATTGTCCTATATACCTTTCTTTAAGCAAGACACAGTTAGTTACGTATATCAGTAATTCATCAAATTCATGTATGTTTTAACTAGAACAAACTGTGAATTAAAACACATGGTTACTATAATTATGTGACTGTTCAAGGAAGGCTTTTCTCCTCAATGTTTTTTCCAGGGGAAACAAAATTATCAACAAGCATTTTAATATCCCCTTTTCCAAGGCAATAGCTTGTCATTTTTCTAAGTCAACTGGAAACACTCTTGGCAGGTTTACTGAGTATAAATTTAACATGTAACAGGGAACTTCTTGTTTTCATAATGTCCACAAGAATATGTACACAACTGAGGGTTCTAAACTTAGGAGATCACTTTAGGCTTAAAAGATGTTTGTTTTAACTGAGCAGAAGACCACAAGAAACAAGACTATTTTGTAGAATAAATTGTAAAACATTTTCCTCCTTCATCACCTCATCAGGTGGATTTTCAGGGTGAAAAAATTCTCCATCCTGTCTTTCCTAGACTGTGTGAACCAAGCTACTCATGGCAGCTGAATGCCATGAATAGCCATTCATTCTTCAGTGGCACTAAAACATTCCTTTTATGTATTTTTGAGCTAAGAGGATCAAGTGAGAGACAGTAGTACATCAACATTCTCATAACAAGCTGACATTCAAATGAGTGGATGAAACTGGAGAGATAATGATAAAACAGAAGGAAACCATTCAGGATAAGTGATCTCACTCTGGTTTGTATTTTATTATTCTTAAACACACCATAACCATCCCCCACCCTCCTCTGAAGACATGAAGTCAAATTCTTTTACACTAACTTCCTGGACTATGTATTGTCTTAAAAATTCCTTTCAAGGCAACTCATTCAGACTTTTTCAGGGAAAAATGAGGAACAAACAAAACAAAAAAGGGAAACAACAAATAAATGAAATCTTCCTCCATTTTCAAGGAAAAACTATGAATTATTTAACAAGGATAGCTTATTTCAGATGTCAAACCCCTCCACATTCAGAGGACATTTGGCCACAAGTTTGGAGTCCAATTTTTCTCACCTTTCACAATAATCCCCTTTCCAATACTATTTTTTCTGAAGAAATTGACATGATTGTGTGAAATCAAGGTTCAAAGTTGTGTGCCATACAAAGAATATGGCTTTGTGTACAGGTATTTTTATGCAGCCCTTTTGTGTAGTATAAATTTTATCATTCTCTTTTCATCACAAAACACTCCAAAACATATCCTAACATGCAGATTTGAAAAGGAATTGTATTCATGGGACAAATCCACATTTGAGTGTTGCAGTTTGAGGAAACTGCATCAAGCAAAGGGTGTAACTAAATATAATAATACCAGACAAGAAAGAAGAGCACATGTCAGTGGCTTTAATTACAGTGACAGAGAAGCTTGTGACTATAACTTGATTTTTGGACTTTGTGTAGTGTGACATAAAGTTTTCAGAATTTGCATGAAGACATGAAACTTACCACTGACACCATGGGAAAGAGGAACCAAAAGAAGGTATTCGGACTAGGCATCATAATTTTTACACAGCAATTTGTTTCCATTTTTTTTCTATAAAATTTCTAAGGGTTAAAAAATAATATTTTTGTAGTTTAGAGTAGATCCAATAAAGACAAGAAAAGAGAATATTTATCACTTTCAACTGGATGATGGAAGAATTTCTGTCCAGATGTTATATGCTATATGCTCTATAAAAGCAGATATATATCTGTGATTTTGATTATTTTTCAGCCAGTGTTTCTTAAGACCAAGTAATATGTTTTGACTCCATGCAGTCTGACTCATAACAAAGAACAACAATATTTCCCCAGAACAACTGCAGCACTTGTGCTTTTCATGCAATTCCCTTCACAACAGGGAACCTTTCAACAAAATTAACTAAGGAATTGAAAGAGAGTTTAAGAGAAATGGAAAGGTATGAAGGCATGATAGTCATAAAAATTTGATTGCAATCTGTTTTCTGCTGAGGCATAAACCCATAGCTTAATCTGTAATCCATGGGTCTGATGATAACTAGTTATTTTAGCATTTCAGAAAAAGCAAGCATTTCTTTCATTAGCAAAGAACTCTTACAAGAATTACAAAGGTATTAAAAAGAAAAACAGAGGAGAGAAACCATTGGAATTGCTTTTGCATAAAGTCATGCAGAGCTATATATGCATAGTATGTTGTAGGATTTGATCTATCAGTTAGATAGAAAAAAGATTGCAAATAAATCAACACAACCTTACCATGTTTTATTGAAAAACAATGTTATTCAAATGCACAGTAAGTGGATGCTGATCCTTTAGGATGAAAAGGGAAAGTTGTCCCAGCTGCCTAGGTTGTTTCTGGGTTTTTCTGTTGGGAGTGGCTAAAAGCATACTGCACTGCTTCGGCTAATAATACTGAGCAAAAAAAAGATAGATGAAGGTAATAAAATAAAACATTAAATGTATCCCATGTTTCTTTTGCTTATGTTGCATCACTAAAGAACTTAAAGATGGGACATGATGCTGCTATTTACTTAGTATTAAGCAATTTGTTGAATTGGGTTTTTTATTTTAAATTTTCAAAATAGGTTCTCATGGTATTTACTCATAATTTCTATATTCACATACAGAAAAAAAATCCTTTTTTTCTGCCCAAAGAGGTAGTGTAAAAATACAAATGGAGCTGTTAGATAACATGGTGATCAGTATTGTGGAAAATACACTGTATCTGTAAAAATATTAGATACAATTAAAAATTGTGGAATTTGGTGTAGAAAAATTTCAACTATTTTAGTGATGATTTCCAGATTCTGCCTTGCAGCAGTAGTGATTGAGCAGCTCAGGTTTAACTAGCTGGGTGTGCTGGAGCTAGCAGGTCCTGGGTCTTATTCCTGTGTCTCATGAGGGACTTAAGGCATAGCTCCACATCACAAAAGAAGTGAGCTGGCTGGAATGGTTCAAACCTGGAAGCGTGCTGTGAAATTTTGCCAGAGACCACAGTTCCATCAGCTAAGTCAGCTGAACTATTCATGTATTTGTTCCTGGGATCATTTCAGTCAAAGTGGACCAGTCAATGTCCAGCTGTTCAAACTAATCCAGCTCAATTTGAAGACTGCTTAGAGCTTCAGTAACTGAGCCTAACAGTTAGCCTGAGATGGGTCTTGGGTAGGACCTTTGCCACTTGTTTCAAGAAACATTACGATTTATTTTGCCTCTTTTAGAAATATGCAAGAAAACTTTCAGTACCATGGAGCAAATAATGTTGCTTCTTTAGGTAGTTAGTTTGGGTTGCTATTCTGGATAATATTCTATTCACCAATGCCAAAGGTATTTTTGGCTAAAAATGTTAATAATGAGTTTTGAAACATGAAATGGGTAACTGGGTTATTCTTTATTTATATACATACATTGCACTTAGAATTACACTTAAATTCACCTTGTGTGTACTCAGAAGTACATGCAAATTTTATCCATCCAGAAGTAACTTAGAGCTAAAGATTAATATTGAATGTAAATGAGTGTATTTTTTTGGTATAATCCTTGAAAAATTAGGTCTCTTTCCTGTTCCTCAATGTTTTGGTAGAATGATTGCCTAAAATACATTCGTGGAAATGATGTTATTGCTCTTGAGAAACAGAGCTTTTTTCATCGCTTTTGAAGACTGTGAATGTAATTTCACATGACTCAATCAACTGAAGTATATATTATACTAAAAAGCATGGCCTTGTCTCCCATGATTCTAACTTTGAGGACCTAGAATTGACTTTTTCTTCCTTGCTTTTATTGATAAAACAGAAATAGTGAGCTTAGTGAGCTGAATTAGATTTCTAAAGGGCCACAAAGCTGGTATGAGGGAGACATAGGCTGGGGTGTGTATCTGGGTATCAGGGAGGAGGCTGGAAGGGGTGACATCACCTCTTTCACTGTCAGTGAAAAGTTGCTGGACTGCCTTAATTTTTATCACACCTTCTTGAAGACTGTGCTGCACTCAACACAGTGAGGGAGTCAGTACCAATTTCAGTAATTCCATCAACACTGTGGTTGAACTAACAATAGTAAAAATAGGCCCCACTTGGCTTTCTTCTGACTAATTGTAAGTCCATGATAGAGCAGGAATTGAACAATCCTCCAAAGCTGGTGCCCAAATGAGTCACTCTTAAATTATACACTGTTTTTCAGGGTATACTAGGGTACACTCAATCCTAACTAGTTCCTGGAAAAAAATGTATTTGTTTTTTGCTTTGTCGTCGTGTTTATCTATAATAAAAATATTTTATAACAATTTAATGTCAATAAAAACACTGACTCACCGCTATACACCCAAAGTACATATTTTGCTTTGCAGTGGCAAAAGGTTATGACATTTAATTCCTAGCCAACCTTTCACATATCTCTGTTTACTCTTCACATGCATGTAGTCATCAAATACTGCCATGGATAAAAACACACTGCCATGGCTAAAATGCATTATACAATAACATGTAGTTTCTACACATTGCAAATTTTATCTACATATACATATATATGTATGTATGTACACATATATGCATATTCACACGGTAATGGAAACAATGGACTAGAAGGAAATAAGTCACTGAGAGAAATCCCATTCTGTTGTAGGAAAGCACATTCTGTTCCTTCTAAGTTTTCTATTTGAAGGCTGTTACTCCAAATGATTTCACTAGAAGTCAATTCCAAGTCCTGAAATAGGTTAGGACTCTTTCATCTGTAAGAAGAAAGTCTAAAATACTAATGATCTTTTTTTTTTTTTTTTTTTTCTTGACATTCTTTCTTAGCTTAAAAGAGTTCTTTTTTTTGTTCTTGGCATTTATCTCTCATCAGGATTACAAGGATATGATAATTTTCTGCAAATCAGTCATATAAGCTTGCTCCTTCTATTACCAGATTAAAAAAAATTAAGCTCTTCAAGCCATCTCATGTGAAAGACAAATTTCATATTCTTTTTGTAATCTAAATAGTCCTCCTCTGGATCTGCCTTAGGTGTTTGAACATATTCATTCAGAACAGTTCCAGGACTGTTGAAAGGGATCTTTTCTTAATAAAAGTGTATCTGAGTATGCTTGCTATGATTCCTTTTGCCTTCTTCTTTCCTGCAATGCATGATATTTTAGTACTATTCTGTAGACATCTCTAAATCCTTTTTTCTAGGCATTTCAAGCAGACCAGATTCTAGTTTACTGGATAATTTGAAGACTTTCTGTTTTATACTATTGAATGAAAGTTGTCTCTTCCTTTCTTCTCTAGCATACAAGGTCAGTGAGAATTTTATGGAAACTGTTTTGCACATTTCCAAACAGCTGTGTTTGGAAGTTGTGAAACCGAATTTTAAGACACGTGTTGTTGGAGAGTTGCAGAACTTGCTGTGATGGATCACGTGCACTGTTAATGTTGATCTGGCATGGTACCATGTGCTTCTAAACAGTCAAAGCATTGGCCAAGCAGCAGCTATTAAATTTAACTTAATCAACTGTATCTACTTCTTGGAAGGAGTTTTAGGGACGAGGAATACATATGCCTATGATTTCATAATGACCCTGGTGTGACAGGAGCCCAGAACCACCCAGGGAATTTCCAAGTTCAATGTAATATGTTTTATTGAAGCTTCATACTTATGTGGAAATTTTATCCAGTTATCCCTTTTTATCTTTTCATTGTGTCCTTTTATTTATGGCTTAAAATAAATAAATAAATAAGAAATCACTGTAAAGTTACAACTACTTTTCAGATAGTTATTTTGTTTCCTTAACTGTGCTCACTACCAGTCCTTCTTCTCTATTACCTTGTTATATTGTAGTAATTTACTCCATTGCAAGCATGGAAGAGAGCAAAGTCAAGATTATAGAACCTCTTGGATGAGCTATAAATAAAAGCAACAATGCCAGAATCCTAGGGAAAGCAAATGAACAAACCAACCAACCAACCAACCAACCAGCCAACCAACCAGAAAAAAGGGATGGGAATTCTTCCTGCCATGCTATGTAATGAATTCTGACTTCATTCCTGTTTTAACAGAACCCATTTCTCTGCATCACAGATATAGCACCACTGAAATAGCATTCTATCACTTATTTTCATATATTTAGTAAACCATGACAGCCATTAAGTATGAGCCACAAGACAAGAATCTTATTAGAAAAATAAATTAAAGAAAAAAAAGGACTCTACATGAAATACTGAAATTCTCAGTGTCTTATTATTCCTTGCTACTTACTCTGCTTCCCAGGGGCACATAACCTCATGTTCCTTTTCTCACGCAGAAATCAGAGATGCAAACATATGCAAGAGGAAAGTAAAAAGACAGTTCTCTATCACCAATTAATGGTTAATGTCTTTCCTTTAGAAATTGTTAAGAGTACAAATATTTCACAGTGGATCTGAGACACCTGATATAAAACCAGCCACCAGTTTACATCAAAGAGCTTACTTGAGATAGAGGAAATGCTTTACTGACTTCCCTTTCAATTTTAAAATTAACGTCTTCTTCTGTACATGTTTTGCACAGAAAATAACTATATGAGACAAAATGTACTAAGAATCAGGTCTCTTTTCTTGTTTCTTTAATGATTTAAGATAAATCCTTAGCATTGGGTTACTAATGTTTTTTCAGATGTTTGAAATTACGTCAAAGCAAGCATTTGGATTTGCTGACATTTCTGGACTTTGGAAGAGTGTCTGGGTCTCTTTTCCCCATGTGCTCTCTGAAATAACTGGCAGTCTCCTTTAATAATTCTTGACATGCAGAGCAGTTTGGCAGGTTCAGAGAAAAATTAAAAGTAAGTATTGGTTCTGAACATATTGCCCTTAGCAACTGGAAGGAGGGAAAAGAGGTGTGGGTGTATTCTTGGAAATATTGGAAACCCAAGTGTAAGAATATTAAATTGTTTTGCTTCATTTTATTGCAATTTAGATCATTGCAATTATATAAAAACTAAAAAAAATTAAAAATTGCATATTCTCGAGGAGTGAAAGTCAACTTTAAAAACAGTTTTCCATAGATGTATTACAGATTTCTGAATTCACCTTCTTCAAAGGATTTTCTTCTCAGTAGATCCAGATGTCTTTCTGTAAATGACATTACTACGAACTAAATGTGTCAGTGCTTTAATCATCAGTTTCAGATTTTTCTTTTCTCTTCTATTATCATGCAACCAAAATAATTTGAGAAATTACACCTAAGACCTTCTTCTAAACTTTATCATAAAAAATTTTTAATTTGATAGCAGAAACTCTTCCTCTTTAGGTGCTAGCTGTATGCTGAGAACATAGAGCATTCCAATAGTTCTGACACTGACAGAATCCTCCATAAGAAATTAGTTTGTGCCTGTGAGCATATATGTATGAAAAGGGAGGATGAAAAATCTGTTTTTTATTTTCTGAAAGCAAGAAATGGCATGAGATGAATATTTACTCAAAATTTCATGCTTTCTTCCTTAAAAGCCTTCTTATTACAGCATGTGAATAATATGTATCTTGGCAGTGACAGGGAAACTCTCTTGTTATTGAGTGATGGGGACAGCTCTACTGACACAGTCTTAAAACCTTTGAAGACTTTTGAAGCTGGGGAAGGAATTTTAACAGGAAGGTTCACAAGAAGTGAGAAAAATATTTTGCTGAAACAAGTGAAGTAGGAGGCTTATTAGTATCTATGCACAAAAGAATATCTATGGATTAGTATGGCTGAGCATGAATCAGCAGAGGCATGCAGCTGTGAAAAAAGAAAACGTGTAAACAGAACTCTATAACCAAAACACGCGAAGTTATCCCTCTCCTCTGCACCTCACTAGCAAGGCTTTCATTAGAATACTTTGTACACTTCTGTTTTTTCCTCTCCAAAACAGGCAGAGGATTGGCTGAAATGCATGTAGAGGAGAGAAGCAACAGTGATTTCAACTCTGGAAACCATGACCCATGAGGAAAGAATAAGTGATTTTGATTTTTTTTTTCCTTGAAAAACAAAAAAGAAAAATAAAGGAATATGGTGTGGAGAAGGAATGTAATAAATAAGCCATCAGCAAAGAGGAAGGGAGTAATACTTTCCCTGTTTTTTGTAGATAAAATGAGAAAATAATAACCTAAATTGGAAAAAGAAGGCGCTATATAAGGTATTTAAAAAAAAGTCCAAGAGTAAGAATAATGAGCTGCTGAGAAGCTGTGAGGTTCTTTTAAAACAGATTTAACAAGTGTCTGTCCACACATAGGTATCTGTTTCTGTTAACTTAGAAATCTCTTTCACTTCTATGATTTTATGTTCACTTACAATGCACATTTTATGTACACTGAACATAGAAGCTTGCATCAGATAACTGGTATTAGACCTTTTTATCTTAACCAAAATAGTTAATAATGGAATATTTCAAGTGTATCCCTCAGCCTGTGGGATGGACTCATGTTGAAGTTGATGGAGAACTGTCTCACATGGGAGGGACCCCACATGGGAGGAGATGAAGAATTGAGGAGTCTTCCTCCTGAGGAGGAAGGAGCGGCAGAGACAATGTGTGATGAATTGATTGCAACCCCCATTCCCCATCCTCCTGTGCCACTGAGGGGGAGGAAGTAGAGAGAATCAGTCTGAAGTTGAGCCTGAGAAGAAGGGAGAAGTAGTGGAGAGGTGTTTTCACAATTTGGGTTTGTTTCTCACTATCCTACTTTGGTTTGACTGGTAAAAAGTTCATTTTATTTCTCCAAGATAACTCTGAGATTTATGTGTTAACATTACTGCTGAGTGATCTCTCTCTGTCCTTATATTGAACCATGAACCTTTCTTTAACTTTTCTCTCCCCAGTCCAGCTGAGGAGAAGAGTGCCAGAGTGGCATTGGTGGGAATCTGGCATTCAGACTGGGTCAGCCCACTACAAAATATCTGGAAGAAATAATGCTAAAATTTTGAATTCTACTCAATATATTTTATTTATTTTTTTTATCACATACTTATGTTTCCAATAAAAATGTTGATTTCACATAGAGATTAATTTTACTTTGCTTAAAAATAAACAAGCATTGGGCTGATTTTTTTTTCCAAATTTTTATTTGCACATAGTTACAGAAAAACCAATTATTTAGACAGATCTATTTCATAAGCAATTTTTACTCTCTACAATATCCAGGGATGATTCATCTGCAGGTAAAATATGGCTAAAATCTGTTTCATCACCTGTGCAAATTTTTCCCCTGATCAAAGGGAAGTTTTTATCAGCACAGAAACTCCAAGTTTATATGTTAGGACTTCTACCTGTGTCAAAAATATCTCTCTTCAGTGTTATATCTGTTTGGAGGGCACAAGCAGATTCTGAAGTCCACTTCCTTCCATGAAGGATTTGCTTTGTTTTAATAAGATTACTGTCTTGGGAAAGACAAGAGTTGTTATTGTTTAACAGATTTAAAATGTTGATATAGAAAGTTTCAATTTGAGTTTTTAAGTGGGAAAGGAATAAAAACATGACCCATTTGTGATACTTATGAATATTTTCTAGAACTTGAAATAAAAAGAAAAAAGAGATACTTTTCTAAATCTCAACTCAAATATATATTGTCTAGAGCTAGGTGATTTAAGCGTCTCTTTCCTTGTTCTGATCTCTGCTGACTATTTCCTGTCTAGATATAAAGAAAACAAACAAAAATATTTTAGTTTGTTTCCATAAGTTTTTATCCAACAAACAAAACAACAAAAATTAGATCATAGGATAAAAGAAGTGTCAGAAACTTGTACGATGAAAATAAATTTTTTTCGTAGTGTTTCTAGGTGTTGATTACTGTTACCATCTCTGACAATGTTTTCCATATTTATTTTCTTATTTAAAATATTGTAGTATAATTGAAACCAGCCGTTCCTGAGGTCTGTAGAAATATTTTTGCTTAAGGCAGACTTAGATTTGATGGCAGTAGAATTAGGAAAGGCAAGATGGCAAGCATATTTTACAGTTCAAGTTTGGTTCAGATGTTTGAGTTCAATTTAGATTCTGCTCCACTTTATTTTTATGAAGAGCATAAATAGCTCATTAACTTGCAGGCACACAAAAATTAAACACTGGAAAGGACTCACAGTTTGCCTAACTCCCTGAGTTCAGAACATCTGTTTAAGGTCTGGAGTAAATTGAAGCTTTTCAGAAAGATTATGTCAAAGATGATGATTCAATTTCCTTTGAAAAAAACGATAATTAAAATTCCAGCTACAATGAGATATAAAACCACTGCTTTTGTAAGCAGGTAGACCATTCTAATCCAATTTTTCATACATTTTTCCATTGACTTTAGACCCACAAAACAGGGCTATTGGTAGCTACCCAAACAGGCTTGACAGCAAATTCTAGTTCAAAATAGATTCACAGAAACTCCAGCTACTAAAATTCTGTCAGGATATTAAGCTCAGAAAAACTGCAGCCACAGAATTAACTCAGTCACTCACTGATTTAAACTGTTGACTATGCAATTTGAATTACATCGTTCAATGGAGACTTACACAAGGCAAGATGAATGAGTGTGCATAATATGCAACATTCCCACAGAGGTGATAGTACAAGGTTTTTCTCCCAGGTAGACAGCTCAGAGTGATATGGTAGCCTGGTTAGATACTATGAAAAAAATTGTTTCTAATGGTTTTGCACATACCTCAAGAAGCATGCAGTTTATGTTGCTCTGGTGGTTACAAGTAAAATATTCTGCTTTAATTTAAAAAAGGGTTAAGTAACCCTACAAAACTCACAGGTGAACTAATGCTGGCTGTACCCTGAAATTACCCTGTAGATATGTCATAAGTGTTAGAGAATGGGATATGGTTGGATGAGAGCAAATACAGGCTCAGGAGAGATTATAAGGGTAGACAGAAAAAGGGAGTGCATAGGATTTTCTGTGTTTTTGCAGTAATCGTCCTGCGATCCCTTTAGGCATCCCAAAAGAACTATGCCCCCCCAGTGAAAACAAGGAAGAAATTATGATATGATTTAGACATAGGCTTGATACTTTGAAAATGTGTAGTGAAAAAGATGCTTACAGACCTAAAATAACTTGGAGTTGCTAGCACTGAAAAACTTTTTCCATGATTAGGTAGGAAATGAAGAAAAGAGGTGAGAAAGGGATCTAAGTACCTAAATTTTCCTTATGCCAAGAGAAAGTTTGGGATTTTCATGTTAATCTGAGTCTATATTTTCCCTTGCAGGGGGTGCCAGAGTAGGAGCACAAGCATGAGTACTATAAGTAAGAATAAAGTACTAGAGGCTTAATAATCTGAAAGACAAGTGTTCTACAAGTGGAGCAGCCTGTGTGAAATGTTGATGCCAGTCACAGGGAAGAAATAATTAGAAGGTGAGCAGGGATAACAAACCAGTTTAATATACTTGCCCTGTGTCATAGAGTGGTGTTGGAATGTACTGCCTTTCAAATGAAAGCAGCACTCTGGAGGTGTCATTAAGAAATAAAGGAATTAACTCAGGGGTGAAATCAGTATATAAGGAGCTCTCAGAAAGGGGACTTCTTATATCAAGACTTTGCCTAAACACAGAACTACTGCCACAACCAGTAGCACCTTTTTCTTGTTCCCTCATCTAGCAGCTGCTTCCATACTGCTTCAGAACTCTTCAGAAATTTACTTGGTCTCATATATTTGCAATAACAAAATTCAAGGGTTTTTTTTTTACTTATAAATCTTAATTGGATCTGAGGCTACTGAAAAGGGGACAGATTATTTTTGAAAGTGCTTTTAAATTTATTTTCTCACAACTGTGTGTAGTATAAGACTGTTTCTGTACTGTGTCTGACCACAGTCATATACCATTCAAAGTTTCCTATTGAAGTGAGATATACCCTTCTGGACTTGTTTTTACTGACCTTCTTTTATTGTCAATGCAGTTAAATACAAAGTGTAAAGTAATTCAGTTGAATTACGTTATCATTGAGGAGAGCCTGCGAAACCTATAGGGGAAAGAAACAATCACAATACTCATTGATTTTTAAGTTGTAAATACTTCTGTGAGCCTTAAACATACAATTAATTAACTTTGGAGAGATATTTTATTGACTAGTACTAAATTCAAAATTAATAATGTTAATTGTGGTACTATTTAATTAACATCTAAATCATGACAGGAACTATATTGTGCTCTTTTGAGAAATGAAGGACAAACAATAGAAGGATATTAGTGGTACAATGTAGTATCTATTCTAGTCAACAAGTATTCTCTAGTATCTATCTACAATAATATTCTCAGTATCATTTCAGATCAAAGTTCACGGTGTTCTAACTGCTGTTTCCATATTTGGTCAGTGAATGTATAAAGGGGTGAAGTCTGTTAGGAAAGCAAGAGGGTGGTGATACAACAACGTATCACAAGATAAACCTGAGTTCCAGATTTACATTGTTAGTATTGCTGAAGTGTGTGGGCTCACCTAATCTTAGAGATAATATGAAGTTATCTATTCTTTAATCAAACATATATAAATCATAAAATCATAGAACGGTTTCAGCTTTAAAGATCATCTTGTTCCAACCCCTCTGCTACGGGCAGGGACAATTTCCACTAGACCAGATTGCCGAGAGCTTCATCCAGTCTGCTCTTGAACACTTCCATGGGTGGGGCATCCACAGTTTCTTTGTGAAACCTCTTCCAGAGCCTCATCATCCTCACAGGGAAGAATTTCTTCCTAATATATCATCTAGACCTACTATCTTCCAGTTTCTATCCACTCCGCCTCGACCTATGTAAAAAGTTTACATGCCCTTGCAATAGGTCTCTATCTTTCTTGAAGGTTCCCTTCAGCTACTGGAAAGCCTCAATTAAGCCACCCTGAAACTTTCTTATACTTCCTTCTTTGTGTTTATGACAGCATGAAAACATGCATGTTGTTAATAAGGGGAATGGCAGATTTGCATGTCTAATTAGTGATGCATTTGTACTTGTAGCTGTACCTGTACTCTGAAGGCATCCTTACCGTGAGAAATATACTCCAAAGACCTTCAATTTTTAATTTTATTTCTAAGACAGCATCACCTCAAAATATTTCCATCACTTTCAAAATGAATTATGATTTGTAGCTTGAATAGTAATTAAATTTTATAAATTTCTTTCTTAATAATGATTGTTAGTGGGTGGAATGTCTTCAGGAGGAATGCATTTTGCTGAGTTTTTTTATCCTTGAACAAAAAGCATCTCCAAAACATGCCTCAATCCGTATAATTGGGCTCCATCTTGTGGTATAATTTATACTGTCCTGAGAAACAACGATGCCTTTGCTGCAATAAAACAAGAAATGCGTGGGGAGGAACACCTGCTTCGTGTATAATGTAACAAAGTATAATTGGGGTTTGTAAAAATGTCCAATAACCTCCTACTTTAAATATGTTAAGCTTAACTCGAGTAACTTGTGGACTTTCTCTGATCTCTACATGAGGTTTACTCTTCATACAGACTCACAGAATGGTTCAGGTTGGAAGGGACTACAGTGGCTCATCTGGTCTAATCTTTCTGCTTAAACAGGGTCATCCTAAGGCTCATAGCACAAGATTGTGTCCAGACAGTTCTTGAAAATCTCCTTGAGGGAGACTCCACAACCTCTCTGGAAAATCTGTTACAGTGCACTCACACAGTAAAGTTCCTCCTCATATTCAGGTGGAAAACCAGCTCTGTCATGTACTTTTAAAAACAACTGTTCAATGTCTTCTGTACCTATTGAACATGACTAATGAGAATAACTAAACACATCTAAAACAACAGAAATTTTCAAGGCAGGTCACTGTGTTATTTGGCTTGTTAAGAGAGGAAATAAAACATAAGTGCGTTTGGGGCAGAACTCAATACCCCAGCAGAAGTTTTAAATGCAGATTACTTAAATGGGGACTAATATTAGAAGAAAAGTATTTTCAACCTTGTGGGGGAAAGTGCAAAGCCCTGCACCCGGGGAGCAGCAGTGTGTGTGGAGGATGAGCAGCTGCTCAGGGGATGTTCAGAGCAGGACCTGGAGTCCTGTGGGCCCCAGGCTGAACGGGAGCCAGAAGCGTGCCCTGGGGACAAGGACCACTAATGCTAGGCTTGGCTGCCTTAACAATGCTGACAGCAGGTTGAGGGAGGTGATCATTCCCTTCTGCTAAGCACTGGTAGAGCCATACCTGGACTCCAGTGTCCAATTTTGGGGGATTTCATCAGCTCATGTAGAAATTTGTGTGAGGCATGTAAAGATGATGGGGTCAGGCTCTTTTAAACAGTGCTTGGTGGCAAGATTGGAGGGAATGGGAACAAACCAAAACACAGGATGTTCCCTTTGAGTATCAGGAAACACTTCTTACTCTGAGGGGGACTGAGCACTGGCACAGATTGCCTGCAGAGGCTGTAGAGTCCTCATCCTTGGAGATATTCAAAAGCTATTTGAATGTGGCCATAGGCAACTGGCTGTAAGTGGCCCTTCTTGAGAAGGGGATTTGCACAAGAGGAATTCCAGAGGCCCCTTACAACTTCATAGGTCACTATATATGCAATCACGAGAAGAGGATATTTGACATTTGTTTTTCCAGAACACTGTATTGAAAAGGCCATGTATTTTATCCCATAAATCACAAATGGATCTCTTTAAGGTCTGTTACCTCTCTTTCCTGTGATTCTCAGGTGACATTACCTGGCTGATACTTTCTTTTTTAATTGCTTGTTGCCCACCTGGTATGGAGCATTTGCAGTTTTCATGCTCTGGGAACTACCTCATGATGAAAACATTTACTACGGCAGGAGTTTCATGACATTGTTGCTTGTGAATATATCTGAACAAAGGCAGGGGTACCAGCTGTGCTTTGCTTTAGGGAAGACAAGATGGTATAGATCTGCTGGAGCAACAGCTGTCACAAATAGCAATGAGTTCTGCAGGCTCTGTGAAGGCTCTCTCAAGATTTCTGCTGAGGCTTCTCTGATGTTATTGTTTCATTCGACTGTTCCTTTGAGAAATTTACATTTTATAAAGCTCCAACTGAATTACTGAATTGAATTATACTGAAAAATAAAAAAAATAATAATAATAATAAAAAATACTGAACTGAATTTCTTGCAACTGCTAATAGAAACACTTAATTTGTGAGTATGTCAAAGTTACTGTTTGGTGTCCCATAGACATGATAATAAAATTGAGAGGTGTGAACTGATGCTGTCTTTTGTCACATGGGGGAAAAGAGTGAAAAACAGCTGTGTTGTCTCCTAAAGATGTCGCTGCTAATGGCTCTGCTCTTTATAAGAGCATTAACACTGCTGTAATCAGATTAGAAGAGCTCACACTATTCTCAAATGACTTATCTGCTAACAGGTTTTCTATCAAAGAGTACATAGGAGGGGCTTAGAGGTCTACAGAATTTTCATAAGGTTATTTTGCTCCAAGTGAAACTCTTTGCCTTTTTGGTAATAAGTTCAGCAGGAGTATTTTGGAGTGACTGTACTTATTTAAATAAGAATTTATCAAGACAATTTTCCCTGAGTTTTAAGAACAAGGCTTTTTTTCCAAGCTAATGCCCATATAACAATCAAAGGCACTCCACTCCTCTCTCTTGGTTTCACTCCTGACATCCTTAATGATAGTGCACCTCAATTACTGCTGAGGGTTTCATCCTTTTTCCCAATGGTGTTGTCTGTCCTAAATTCATTACCCAAAGTACAACAAAAATGATTTCACAGTTTCTGAAAAAAGATAAGTTTATTTTTTCTTTGAACAAAATATCTACAATGACATGGGTGACACCATAAATTTCACATTTTTAACACTTCTGACTGCAGAGAAAGTCAGTTTAAGTGCAATAGGATGCTGTAATACAATTAAAAGGAGTCTAATCAAATCCATGCACAACACATTTATAGATTTTTACCAAAAAATGGAAGTACTTTGAGATGAAATTGCTGTCAGAGAGAACTCACAGGATAATATTTTGAAAACTCACAGACAAGTTATTAATACACTATCATATCAATTTTTTTTTTTTTTCTCGCTGCAGCCTTTAAAAAGCCAGGATCACTAACACACAAAATACCATATATTATGTTAAACCTTTATGTCAAAAGCTTATGGCACAATTTCTTTTTGTACAGCTCACAATTCCACATTCATGGATTATCAGTAGCTACTTAAGTCCATTTCATCTGTTAATAACACTCTGATGTACATTAAAATACAAACATAAGAAATGTTTCTTGCATATTTCACAAAGATGAAAGTGAAGAAGTGCAGTAATATTTGAGAATGTCAAGAAGACAGGATGAGCCAACACTTTTACTGGCATTAATCCACTGCTTCTAGCAATCTAACCTGCTTCCACAAGCCTTCCAAACTGATAGTACTTCAGTAATTACTGTAGGTTATTGTGGCCTGAAGACACCTTTTCTGTAACCACTCCAAAACAGAACACCCGTTTAATTACTAACAAGTAGTCTGGTTTGAGATTTATATTTTTCTTCTTGGTTGTCTCAAAAAGGAAAAAAAAAAAAAAAAAGATGTGAAATCTGCTATTGTACTCAGCTAAATAACTGTATGATTGTGCAGTAAGATGTGGATAAAGTTATTTTGCTACCTCACAGGGGTACTGCATGTATTACTAGCTCATACAGCAGTTTCACATTTTGTGGCCAAATTCTGTTCTGTTGTATTAGATTAATTTCTATGATAGCTCAAATGAAAGCAGAAGTTGCACAAAAAGTTTATCTTTTGCAACCAATCTTGTCAGCTTGGGCTGGGAAAGGTATAAATAAATTCATTTCCCTCTACTATAAAATTATTGCTGAAAATAATAGTTGTCTAAGGTTAAGGAAGACTTTTTTATCTTTCCCTACTGTTAAAAAATATAAGGTTTTGTACAGTTTATTATATTCTATATTTATCTACATTATCAGTCTACAGTTCTGTAAGGGATTATACACAAAGTGGAAGCAATACCTCACTCCTTAAACATAAAGTGCACATTTAATCACCTAAATATTTCTGTCTAGTAAGTAAACAGAATTATCTCTCTCACATCACAAACATCTGCTTTATAAAGCAGATTTTGGAGTGAACTATAACAAAAGGAATCCAAAGAAAGCTAATGCATGATTGAGCTGAAAAAATAATTAAATCTTAAGTAAATGCTCTGTTCTTCCTATATTATAGTAACCTGTTTAAATAACACTTCTTGCTGTCAAAAGTCCTTGCAAGTAAAATGTACTTTATTTAAAATAGCTGAATTCTAAGTAGTAAAATACTAGTAGTCCTTATTACTTTTCATCTTCATGTAGCTTATCAGCATTATAGAGAAAAGAGCCATCCCTCTAACCATGCAAGTCTATTGTGTTGATATTTAAATATAAAATGCATTTTACTGTTTAGAATTTAAGTAGAAGTGTGGTACAGTGATAGTTGAATATTTCTACTGCACCCCTAAGGGGCTTTTCTTCTCCTAACTCAAGGTGCTGAAGTTTTTTTTGCCTTATGAGGGGTATATGCATTTGGCCACACCTCTCTTTAGTGCAGAACAAAAAGGCAGTGATGTAAACGGTTCCAGGCTCTGCTTTGGGCTTTCTCTTCCCCTGTGGCCCCTATTCTGCTTTTCACAGCCCAGATTTTTCATCCTGTGCCTTCCTGTTCCATTTGCCTTTCCATCAAGAAAGGGGATGCTGTGGAAGTCAATTTGCACAGGTAGAAACTACTGTCACAAAACAATATAAACTTGGCAGCAGATGATATAATTTATTTCCCCCTGTAGTTACTGCTTCTTCCTGAGCAAGTGTACCTATGGAGACACGGCAGGATTGGGAAAAACACTAAGGGTGCCTAATTTTTTTCCTCTTTGTGGTGACTGTGTCAGCTCCTCAGTTGCTCTATTGAGGTATTCCTCCAGACCCTGCAATGTCTCCCTCTGTTCTCATTGTGTTACTTCTAGTGTCAGTATTTAATTTTTGAAGTATAGGGCTAGTCTGCAGAAATCACAAAAAGATGGTCTGAGAAGTACAGGGTCTGCAGCTATGATGAATGATAACTTGGGACAAAGCTGCATTATCCCATCACACAGGGATTGTGCTTATGAGAAGCCTTCTCATGTGGCTTTGCCGAGAACTTGTCCTCTGCAGCGTCCAGGTCCAGTGATAGTGAAGTGAGGTAGCTATTGCTTCTGCCTAATGAATGGGGCTTTTTTTACATGTAGGAGTAACCCTGCTAGATACCATTTGCCTCAAGCATTTTCTCCTTGATGATTACCTTTCTGCATTTCCACTGCCTCTTTGATGGAACTACAACAAAAATACTGCAGTCTGGTAAATACTGCAGAGTACCTTTCAATTCTTGCACCTTAACATAATTTCCTACTGCTCCATTATAGAGTTGCAAAAAAATAATCTCTTACAGGAATCTTAGCTGATGTCAGTAGCTATTGATCCCAACTTTGCACAGAGGGCTGGCATGCCTGCTGGTAGTTTTGGACTATTCCCATAATCAGTGGTGAATAGCAGGCATTTGTACTTTGAAGTTTCTTGTACCTTGACATTTCTTATCACCTTAAAAGACATTTCTCTCTTTCTCTATCATGCAACTTTATACTAAGCAATTTAGGAACAATCTAAATGAATCAAATTGAAAGTTACTATTTCTTTTGAAAAACACATTATTAGTGGACTAATAATTCTATTACCTTGGTAAATGTTATGGTTCCATTGAAAAAGTCCAAAACCCATCAGCTCCAGAGAGACCTTAATTCCTTTGTATCAAAATAGAATCCCTTGCCAAATGTTATGTGCATTTGAAAACAGCCCTTAAACAAAATACAGTTGATTTTGCTGATTAAAAAAACACATTAATATCCCTTTCCATACAATATAACTAACCCTAACTTTAAGAGAGGTGAACATCAGCCATAAATTTGTGATACCCCCTCACACCTTTATAAGGAAATGACATTTTTTGAAACATGCACATAAAGAAATCAATATAAAACAGACACAATATCAGGAAAAAAAAAGTGAATTAATTTTAGATTATAAATGAAGCAAAATTATAAATGAATAACAGTTTTAAAATAAAGGTGGATTATGCATGTTCTTTCTGACATAGTTTAACAAAATATGAAAGTTACTATTGCAGAATCTCTCTAATCATGGGAGGAAAACAATAACAAACCAAACCCAAGGTTGCTATGTTACAATCCCAGCACAGAGTTACTTTACTTCTGTTACTTCATATAGGCCATGCTTTTGGCAGTGCACCAGATATTTGCCTCCAGCTGATTCTGCTACTGTATACACATTCTGATCACCAGCAAAGCACAAATTTTAAACGTGTTCAAAATAAAAATATTTTGCAATGAGAATCTGCCTCACCTACTGGACTTAGAGTATCTAATAATTCGAAATGCTTTATTTTGTTTTGCCAATAGGTTGACAAACATAAATACACTGTGCCGTAAATGTGATCTATGGTGTTACATTTCAAAGAAACAACTAATATGGCTTTCTTAAGCCTAAACAGAGAAGATCTTTCTAATAGTTTAAATGGTTGTTTTCCTATTTATTAATGTGAAATCCAGTAAATGAAAATGACCATCCAGGTCTTTTTTTTTTTTCAGTTTTAGAAGAGCTGCATATTTCTCCAAAGTTGTGAAACACTTCTTAATCAGTATCTAAGTCATATTAACAAACTTCAAAGAATGAGTCAGAAAATTTGATACATTCAGAAATTAAACTTCCTGTAATTATGTAATATATAGGAGAGCAATGTGCATAAACACAACTGTATTCATTCTCCAAATACTTCAATGAAGCAGTTGACTATTTGTTTTACATTTTGGTCCAAGATCCCTTTGCATTGAATCAAAATGAAGCACTGCAAAATTTTGATGTAGTTTGTCTATTTCTCAAGCTGTATGAATTTTATGAATTGAGAAAAAATCAAAACCACTTAAAATATAAAAAAGATTAAAGATTCAATTTCAAAGTATAAGTAATTAAAAGAAAAAAATCCTTTGCAGGAATCAATACTTTACAAATTTTAGTATATTTCTCAAATAAAATGTAGACTGTTAAGCTGTATACCTTGTGCTGTCTGAGATTATTTCAACATACACCTTTCAGGGGAACAGTAATATGAAACACACTGAATAAATTATATGACTTAAATATGTTAAATATGTTCACTGTAAAACCACCAGTACTGTCCTTAATATTAGATCAAGTCCTTTAAACTGTTTTCTCCAATTAGTAAATTGTCATATTATAAAATTAAAATAAAACTAACAAACACTATCT
The DNA here is from genome assembly GCA_018697195.1 of Certhia americana. NCBI lineage: Eukaryota > Metazoa > Chordata > Aves > Passeriformes > Certhiidae > Certhia > Certhia americana. Next base: position 30,658,498 of record CM031860.1, read on the forward strand.
ATTCTGTAATACTGTGGGATTCACCTAGGATATTATGGAAACATTTTTAAAATTAAAAATACACCAGAATTTTAAAAAAATTAAGGACCATCAAAGAGTACTGTACAATTATACCACTATGTAACAGTATGTATAAATAAATACTTGGCAGTAAAGCTTCAGTAGAGAGTGATTTTAAATGAAAAAGTTGTTAATATTTAGTTTGACAAGGAAAGTTTGCAATAACAGATGAATCTTCTCTGGGTGTCATTCTTCCATCCCACTGTAGCTGGTCATTGCAGGCCATGCAGGATCCTTTTTCTCCCCCTCATTGCTTTTAACTCTTCCAATCACTCCTCTGATGTGCATTTCTAACAAAAAGCCTCCTGTTGAGTGTGACAGCCAGATCCTTATGTACTGCAAGCCTGAATGAATCTTGTTATTGATGAATGTCCTCATGCCTGATGATTTTGTAGATTACCCAATAAAAAATGTTGAAAATCAGAAAGGCTAATGGGAAACAAGCTCTGGATATTGTGTCTATCTTCTTGGCCCGATCAATGAATACTTTTCTCATCTCATCTGGGCTTTTTGGTACAGCTTGAACAGGATTATTTGGCCCCTTTGGAGTTATTCCATCTTTCGCTTGCACACATGGGCCCACTCCATATGCTGTAATGCTAAACTGACTATCACGTGTATCATCATCCTGTTGGAAAAAAAGAAGAAAAAAAAGAAAAAGAGCAAGAAGGTTCTTTTTTTTTAAAAAATTATTGCTTACAGAAAGCTTACCTGCTGCTAAATAGCAGATGCACCATTACCTTATTGGCTTCTTGAATCCACACATTATCTTAACATGTTGAAATTTCATCCCTATCAGAGTCTGCCAAAAAATATCTGCATTGTTAACAAGCACAGAATTCTTCTGTTTGTTTATAGATTCTGTAATCTTTTTAGAGGAATGAGAAAGCCTAGTAAACTAGTTGTTATTGGGCACACAACATCTGATTTAAGTTGACCTATTTACAATAAATATGTGCAGTCTTGAGATGGACAAATTTCACATTGGTCTTTTAGAAAACAGCTATTAAGTCTGTACCTTGCCTTACAACCCAGGATCCTGACCTCTAGAGATACTCATCATAAAATCACTAATAATTTGCACATTCATTACATTAGTGAGAATTCTGCCTATTTGGCCTCCGTATTTTTAATTAATCTTATCAGTATGCCTAACTTCTGCTGTTCCCTGTGAATGAATCAGATATAGAGAATAGTACTCAAAGTGTCTTAGTTTAAGATAAAAGAAATGGAAGCTTCAGGCCAGATTTTTCCTCTGACTCATTCTTCTGTCAATTCAGCGGAAAACTGGCAAATACATTCAGGATTAAGGAACTATAAAATAAAGTGATTCTTAATCACATGGCACAGAAGCAGTAGATGTTTTGAAGATACACATACTTTCATAGCATACAATTTAAAAATGTAGTTTGTGTCTGGAGATATTTCTTTTACTTCTCTTTACCTAGGTATCCTCAAGTAATAAAAACGACACATATGTAGACAAATGATACATAATCTGTGAAGTCAGGGTTAAATTTGATTCTGAAATATATTCCTGTGTACTCCTTCTTTAAGCAGACTACTCAAGAACAATTATGTGATTTTGGTGGCATTCACCATTTTTCAATACTAATTTTAAAATCAGGAATATCAATTTTTCATGTCTAATTTAGCCTAGTTGTTTTAGGATTTTACACTTTTATGAAATATAGAAATTATTACATTAATCTTAAATAAGTATTTTAAAAAATTATTTTCATAAGTGATCCAAAAAGATTGAATAGCTATCAATTTTTCATTTGTAGGATAATTTTTGATATTTTAAAGCTCTTCCTAACTTAAATTAAGATAAAAGTCTAAAAAAATTTTTTTTGCCAAAGGAAGTTAAATAACTACTGTCTCAATTCAGTAGTTGGAAAAATTTTTTGTTTTACTTTATCCTCTTAGTTTAGATAAATGCAATTTCTCAATGAACACAACTTAAAAACAAAGTTCCAAATTTTTCATTTTGAAAACATCTGTGGCATTTTGAAAATCATAAAATACTTTTCAATCAAGAATTAATTTTAAACATATTTATAGCCTCCATCAAATAATTGCTAATTACTCTGTTTAAAAAAAAAATCCAAGTTTTATTATCAATATTAGTTGAATATGTTAGCTACAAAAAAATGCAGATAAATTACTAAGTTTGAAGTGAACTATTTGGCCATCAGCATGATCATCCAGCAGAGCTGTAGGTATCACCCAACTGAAATACTTCTTCATACATGCAAATTGAAGTAAATATAGAGACTGATAAAGTTCACTGAAACTACTATACCTAAAATCTGTATTAGAATTTGCCTTTAAGAAATAAAAATAAAGAAAAATTGACATGAAAGAAAAGGAGGAGGAAAAATCACTGACTGACTTTACTATGGAAATGAAAAACAGAAATACAAAATGATGGGATCATTATTTGATGACGTGATAACACAGAGATTTAATTACTGCAGTAGTGTTCCTCTCCTGTCAGATAAGAATGGGAAAGAACATCTTTAATGTAATTGCACTCTAGAATAGTTGCCGTCTTTTGTTCCAGTTAAGAGAAATATTAAGTTAGAAGTGCATGTACTGTGAGAATTTACTATAAACTTGCCATTTAGACCGCTTCATATGTACATTTCAGGATTTTTTCTTTTTATGCTTCTCCAGAAAATAATGCTTATGACTGCACAGGCTGAGAAAGAAAATAAAATGGTTCTTTTGAGTAGCAGATTTCAGCTGTGCATGTTTTCAGGATCGGGCACTATATACTAAGACATTACTATCTCTGTTTTAGGTTTTCCTGAATGGAATGATTCCCTACAATGTTTCAATGACCAGGCCTCTCCTTATTTTTGTGCTTGCAGACCTCTGGTATTTCATCTGCAAGCAGACTGTGTGGAAATCCTCTCTGGCGTTGAACTGATGTGAAGCTCCTTGTAGGAGTCCAGGGTTTCTGCTCAGTGTCTGTTGGATGGTGTTTCCATGAGGACAGGCAGGATGGTTGAAGCCAGCCACACCTCAGTGCTGGGGCTGCTGGATAAGCAGGCAAGGACATCTTCTGGAGCATGCCAAGAACTGCCAGAATTCTTTTCAGGGGCAGCACCTTGAATATTCAAATTGTGGTTCTGCAAGTTTTCCAGCAGATTCATAATGCAGAAAAATCACTAGGTTAGTCATAGATTCATAACTCAGGGTGCTTGTGCACAGCAGGAAAGATGCAGTTACTGTTGTTATCAATACCAGCTTTGAGTGTTTTTTGGAGGCATTTATGTCAGTGACATCCCTTTTCTTTTTTTCTGTTGATTGATTTGGTTAAAGTCCCTGTTTTTCACTAGAAATATGTCTCAGAATGCATGTGTCTGAGTCTACAGATGTAGAAATCATCTGAAGGACAATACCCTGCATGACCCAGTTGAGAGCCTTTACAGTGAATCTTCCTGAAAAAAGCCCTGCATATTGGCTGAATTAATAGAATTATTCCTTAAGTGATAAGGAAGTTTTACTTTGTGTCCTTTTTAGTGTATCACCACTAAAGAAAACTATTTATTTTAGATTTTTTTGATAAAACTTCAAAAATCTTTTTATGAAAGAACTTTAGTAAGAATTTGATTTGAATACATTTTTCAACCATTCAGCTTTAAACTTAACAATTTGAAAGTTGTTCTGCATGCAGTTACATTTAAATATTTTATAATTTCTACTAAAATTACTGTATGTAAGGAATGGGAAAAAATTTAGATAAGAAAGTTAGAAAAGTTATTTGGAAAGTTAGAATTATTTAGTGATCTGAAGGAAATAATTTCGATTAATTTACTTCTGTATCAATGTTGTTCTACAAAATACTTAGCTATAAATGGATAAAAATCTGTGAGTTTTGTGGTCTTGTGACTATGCTTTTTTCTGTCCGTGTGCTCAGTAATAAATACACTTATCTTGAGAAATAACACGTATATAAGGGCTGAAAATGACTCCATAGCCATTTGATTTTAAGGCATCATAACAAATTGAAAACTTATTTGAAGTCTTGACTTTGGTAATTTGAACTCTATCTTTTTTATTGCTCAGTTTTGAGAAAGAAACTGGTGTTGAGTTGTTTTGCACTACAAACTGTGTAAAATTTTAGTTTTATGTGTTAATCCAGATTTAAGCAGATCAAAATGGATCATGAAATTAACAAGACAGCTCCTTTACTAACATTTCACGTCATCACATACAGGTAGCAATGGAGGTATATGAAGTTCACGTGGGAAGATGTTATTGTAGACAAAAGGACAGGGCCTCTGTTAATGGTTGGATATCACATTATGACAAATGGGACATCTTCTTTGTAGTTTACCCTTAAATTTGTACTGTAGATTTGAGGCAAAGTCCCGTCTATACGTCCTGCACATCTCAAGCCATTGCTATGCTGTAATGATTCACTGATTTCATTTCCATCATGAACTCCCTCAAAATACTTTCATCAAAACGGATGGTTGACCAAAAAGAAAACAAAAGAAAAAAGGCATGATTACCATTAAGGACAATTTAGTTTGCATGTCTATTTTCCTCTCTAAAGATACGATGATCTTTAGATTTTGAAAATAGAACCAATAGACAGAATATTCCCAAAACTTGAATATGTTAACAGCTAGCCTAAAATCAAATTGTTATTATTCAATATTTGTACACAGCTAATATTTTACCATAGAATGTAAATGCAACTAAGAAAAAACAATGATCATAAGTGTGTTTCAGTATCCCTGTATGACTTCTAATTCTGCCATATTTTTTCCTTTTGTCTTTTAGGAAGGAAATGAATAACTAACATTCATTTTGAAGGAATGGTAACATAATATTTCTGAATAGTTCTTTTCACTGGCCAGGTTTCTTTTTTTTTTTGTCAAAGAACTGTGGCTCATATACTAAGTATCAAATGAAGACTGGGAACCAAATTCCCCTGTTCTCAGGATTCATTATGCCATTTGTGTCATCATAAAGACGTTAGACCCTATTAAATCATAAAGACGTCAGACCCTATTAAAAAAGTCTCCTGTACCTACTATGATTGCTTATTGGAAAACAGTATTGAGTAAGTTGCACATTATGTTGCAACAATAGCTTTCATTTATAAATGAATTTATAACACAATCCCAGACACTTCAACATTTTTGCTAGTTCTGTACAAACAGGATTGAGCCTCTGAAAAGAAATTTGCCTTCAAGCAATTTGGAATCACTGAGTGAAGTCAAAACTTACTATCATAAAAATGGTGGCCAGAGGGTGCAGTAGTACCTAAGAATTGCCTTCAATGCTGCTGTTATTGCTGTCTGGGAAGGGAGGCCACAAATGAACCAGATGGTGTGAAAAAAGGCAATTGCTATAAGTGCAAAAAACATAAAGAAAATGGCAAGGATAGCTGCACTCTGGATGCTAAAATGTCTTGTTGCAGTTCTGTACATAACTGTAAGTTTTATACCAATAAAACTTACTGCAGAGGTCTTTCTTATTTGAGTTCAATCATATGACTCTTAAGAGAGAGATTCCAGTTCCTCTGTGTTTTTAGAAGGACATAACCCTTAAATTTCATAATTTAAAAAATATTCCAAACTATGAAAACCTGAAAACTTGTTTGAGGATGTGTTTAGAAATAAAATTGAATTCAATGATTCAAACAAATCATCTGAAAAATACAGGAGAGTAAGTCTGACATTTAGCCAGAAATAATCAACTTTGCATTAGATGGAAAGCCAATGTCTCTGCAGGGTGTTTCTTTGGAAAAAGACCCAGAAGATATGGAAGATCACAATCATTATATGGGTCAATAACATGGTTTTAAAAGGCAAATGGTAAACTGTTTTGGATAAACAACTGTACTACTGGCATAACTTGATCCTTTGTCTGCTTTCATCTGTTGCTGTATAGGTTGAATGTTGTGCATGTTGCAAACATAGTTTTGAGGAATTATATAGACTTATTGGGAGACTTTACAAGGAAGGTGAATGAGAAAAAAACAAAACTAAAACAAAAATCTCAAACCCCAAAGCAAACCAAAACCAAAAACTGTGTCCACTGGGAATATTTATAGAAAAGACTGAATGGAAATGTGCAAATGGTGACATGAAGGAATGAAGTAGTCTGGTTTCTGCATCCTTTCTAGACAAGCCATGACAGGCCAAAAAACACATTAGTGGAAAAAAACTTTTTAAACAATTGGAACAGATTTCAGGGCAGCTTGTGGAATTTTTTTGGCTGGGATGAATTAGGTATGAATGATCTTTACTTAAGTAAGGAAAATGGGTCTACTTACCATTACTTACCAAAGACATTGAAAGTCAATCATAGGACTATTGCTTTTGTTACTTGATAAAAGCAAATATTTATTGCAACAAGCATATATTTCTAGTTACAAAGAAAATAGACTCTGGAAATTCTTCTGTTGCCCTACACAAACCTGAAATGAAATATTTCCAAACTGAACTGTTTTTCACACTTTTACAACACATCAAATCACTAGAAGCTTTGCTGTACCCTTGTAGATAAAATGTGGGTGGAAAAATATACTATATTCAACAATTAGAATTCACCTGGTAGAAACAGCTGATCTTAGTAAAATGTTAAAAATGGTAAGCACATAGAATGAAAATTCTATATTTTTCATTCAAAAAATGAAATGTTTTTCTCTTTGCCAAGGAAGAAGATTTAATGTTCAAGGAAACCCCTGAAGTTTATTTTAAATGCAGCCTTTTTACATAACTCCTTTTCACCTCTTGACTTTATGGTCAAATGAATATTTCTTAATACACAGTAGTTTTCAAACTCAATACAATCTAATCCCTGAGAGCCAGTGGCTGCTTGACCTAGTCCAAAGGAATAACAAACATATAAACTTTATAAACATGAGCTATAGTAACTGATTTTGAAAAAGACAAAGGGAGAAGGAAAACCAAGTTACTTTGAGTTATGGGCCTAGAGTCTGTGTTTCATATTATAAATTGTGGTGAATAAATAACAACATTGGTGGTAAGGAAGGCAAGTTATTAACTGCAGTTTTTAATTTGTAAAACATCATTTATTATTTCTATACCAGAGGGTTTAAGATGTGATCCAAATTTCTTTTTGAGAGATACAATCTCCATGCTGTAAAGTTTCAAGTCCTGTATACTTGTTGGGCAAGGAAAGGTTTTGTAAAATTTTGAGAAAGAGAGAAGCAATTAGCTGAACTGACTCTAGAGCTTGAGAAGGTGCATTCCCGGAGGTTACCTCTGTCCAGGAGCTCTAGTTCTGCATGGAATTGGAGTGAGTTAGGAAATATTTAATTAAATTAATATTTCTGTGGTAAATTTAGACTGAGAAGCTTGTCTCATGATGAAACATACAGGGAAAAAGGAAAGCCCTATAGCCCCAAATATATTTAATACCCTCACCTGAAGTTATGAAGTAAAGCATTGAAATGCCTGTCTCCATCCTTCAGAATCAAAGCAAAGTACTTGGTACTTTATTGTACACTCTAAAGTCTCTAATTCTAATCCTGTAATTTTATAAGAATTTAGCAGGAAATCTATCTGAAGCTAAAGAATGTGTAACAAAGTCTTTAGAATTAGAATAAGGACTCTTAAGTGTGAATTCAAAAATAACATGATCCAGAAAAACACTTAAGTCAATGTGGTTACTCATGCACAAGCCTTTTTTTTTCCTTAAAAGGTCTTCTCTTAGAATTCGTTTTGATATTGTGGTTCCTCTCTCACATACCTCTAGGCTGAAATTTAATTGATTGTGATTGCCGAATCATTGTCTTTGGTGAATTTGAAATCTTGCTAAGAGAGAGCTGAAAAGAACTTTGGTTTGATTCTGAGGAGGAAAGATGCTACCTGCTGGTTCCTAATCCTGTAGTCATAATAATTGACCTGCATGTAAGAAAGATATCACTTAAGTTGAATGTGGTAAATCTGCCTGAGATCCAGAAGAAACAATAATATATGGTGAGAAAGATGAATGGACTAAAAATACAGTGACATAATATATCATTTACCACAGCCTGTTGTGACTTACCTGTCCCCTGTCCAGTAATTCGTGTTTGCCCCACCCCATTTTTCCCTTTCCAAGCCTTAGGACAACTTTCAGAGAGCTGCCATATTCCAAGAACAAACACCCTGTTACAAAGCTGCTGTTTTTTCCTGCTACTGTCAGTAGGAAGAAAGAAGCATGTTTTTCACAGGGTCAAACTTTGAACACAAGTACTTGCTATCTGAATCATCCTCTAGTCTACAGTGCATGAGCTTCTCTGCACAACTGAAGAAGTCTGGGGCTCAACACACAGGGACAGGCAAATGTATGAAAATGTCTTTTGCATCTGACTGTCTGGCCTGTCTTTTAACACAGAGTCTTACTAACAGAGACTGCTTAGGTAGGTTTTACAGCAGTGCAGATTTTCAGCATCTTCTAAGAGGGAAACTTGTGAAATATCTTCTGGTGATGTAAGCAGTAGACAAAGTCTTCAGGAATGATAGTTGAGCAGAATCATGTTGCTATGGTCACACTTTCATCCACTAGTAATATTTTAGATAGTAACTGATAGCGACAGCCTTTGCATGACATGGGTGGAGGGGTACTCATTTAAGTAGGCTGGAGAAATATTTACACTTTGTAAAATCTGAAATAGGAGTTACACATTGTAAGAAATTTTCCTTCTTGCTTGATTTAACCACAGATTTCAGAATCCAAACTTGTAGCCTTAGCAGTTTGGTTTTGCACACTGGTAGTGAGCTATTTTACTGGTAGTCTGTGTAACTCCAGCTCTAATATATTATAATTAAGTTTCTTAGTAATACTATGAACAACTAAAACTAAATTACAGGACAGAAGAAAAAAACCACCAAACTTACCAGCCTTTTAAAGTAAAATGTTTGTTCTTCTACCAATAAAGTTATTTGAATAAGCACTTTCTGTATTAAAAAATATTTGCATGAAACACAGCTGTTAAGGCTTTGAATTGAGTATTAGAATGAAATTAGGAAACACCATTTGTTGAATGCCAATGTAGCAAAAACTGCCTCAAATACCAGTAACATTCATTCACTGAAGCATAATCTAACTCTTCTAACTGAGTGAAATTCATGCTTGTGCAGATGGCTCCCACATGGCCCATGCCTCATTTAAATCCCTCTTAATCCCCCTTTTGAGAATTTGAGTTGGATTTATGCAATTCATAGTCCTTGTAGTGACCCTCTGCCTATAGTGAATTTTATGCTGTGCTGCCATTTTATTTCTATTGCCACTTCAAGCTGAAGAATGTTTACCAAATTTACCCTGTATCCTGGCACAATTGACTCAGACACAGCTTTTAAAGAGCTGTGAACACTGTTACTTCTACCTTGCTCTTCTTCCTCTTGCGTCGGAATCGCAGAAGTTCTTTATGCTGCCTCGACACAAAGTTTACAGCTGCATACTCCAAAAGTGCAGAAAATACAAAGAGCAGACACACTGCCATCCAGATGTCAATGGCTTTGACGTATGACACCTATGAGGGGAGACAGGAGAAGCCTGAGTTCGTTAAACCCACAGATGTAAAGTTTAGTATTTCATGGCAGGAGGAAGTGCATTAATATCTCCACATCCCAACAATACTTTCATGGAACAAAATTTTGCATTAAAGGTAGACAATTCATTCTATAAATGTTAATTTTTTGTTAAAAAAAAGTGTATTCTTTAAACACAAAATGTTTTTAAATCAGTAACAGTTCCTTATAGTGTAGTGTGTATTACATCACAAACCAAATAATCCCCAGCAAACACATGCTCTTCCTTCGTTTGTCCCACTGAGATCTGTGAATGACACTAAGGAAGCAAAAAACAGCTTGTAGTGGGACCAGTGGGAATTCCTGTATTAAAATCAATGTGTCTGAAAGTTCCTGGAATAAAAATTAGGTAGAAGAAAGGAGATAGGTGGAAAGGTCTGATGTGTTCATTCTCTGCTAATATAGGTGCAGTAAATCAAATTTATAGTTTCAAATTAGTCCTGTAGTTTTGACACAGTGAAAGTATTAAAAATAAGGTACAACTCATTGTAATCCTGTATTGCCAAGATCAGATGCAGGACATGGTCTGACCTAAGAAAGTAGGGCCTATTCCATCTTTGCAAATTTACAAGAACATTTTTATATAAGCAAAGAGCTAATTTAAGGTCTCAAAATGTGACAAAAATAATCTGCAGCTCTGTGTTAGCCTCTTATATTGTTTGGTTTTGGTTTTTAGTTTTTAGAGTATTCCATTTTATCTGTTGATGCTAACTTTGGATGCATTCAGTCCCATATATTTGGGACACAAAGAATGGTCAAATCTGTTAGGACTATATGTTTTACTTAAAAAAAAAAAGTTAATTAGACAACCTAAAAATATTATATTAAAGCTGATACAGGATTGAAATTTGTATATTTTTATTGTATACATTTTCTTTCTATTAGCTGCAATGGCACATGAAGATGGTCAAGGAATAAGCCTTAAAATGAAACAGAAAATATTCAAAACAATTACATATCAGAAAACAGAAATAGTTAATCATAGAAATAAACTTTTAGTGATTTTCATTGTGTTGAGAATCTATTTTTTTGCAATTGCTTGAAGTTTTAAGATTCAAATTTTTCTACATTTTAGTGTAAATGTGTTTGTAACCAGTGAGCTAATTAATAATTTAGGCAGTTTGGAAGAAAGGAGTATAATTGAGAATCTATGGTGAGAATCTATGGTATGAATCTATGGCTTTTAGAATTTCAGTCATCTCTGCTAGCATGACATCAGATACTGGGATGTGAAAAAGAATGTGTCAGTCAATTGTTAAGCAGGGTTTATGTAATACTGAATAACATTGTTTCCACTACTTATTAAGGTTTATGAAATTAACTAGATATGTGGCTGGCTATATAGTTGAGACGGGAGAAATAGATTATATTTCACTGGAGAATCAAAAAAAGCCCCTAAATATTTCAAAATTATTTATCTGGCTTAGAAAATGATTGGATGCTAATAATTAAAATAAGGTTGACTGAAAGTGTTTGTCACATAACATCATGATTAATATAGTACAAAACAAAGGAAGTTTAGCCCACCTTTGGAAGAGATGCTCGTGAACCTGAGCTTTGTGTTGTCATGGTCAGTACAGTTGTTATGCCTAAAGCCACTCTGGCTGGAGCTGCATCCATATTGATCCAAAATGACACCCAGGAGAGAATCACGATCAAGAGGCTCGGTATGTACATCTGGATGAGATAGTAACCCATCTGCCTCTCAAGGTGAAATCGGACTTCAATACACGTGAACTTTCCTTTTTACAACAAACAAGAAATATTCAGGAGAAATAGAATGTTTTTACTGTCAACATCTAGTGCACACTCATAAAGAATATGTGCTATGTCAAATGTATTTTTTCACTAGAAAAAGATTCATATTTCGAGTTCTCTACAGTGGCTTGTAATAAAGACAGTCCCCATTATAACAGGAGTATCTACTGGAAAGAAAAGGCGTAGAATATCTGAAAAATTAAGAATTTTATAAGGTCTGAAATTCTTATTTTCTTATAAAACCACCCAACAATTCTTTGCAATTGGAAATTTCGTCTGTGAGATCACACTTTTTTTTTTTTTTTCAATTTATGATTTGGAAATAGTTCTGTGTACAAGGAAAATGCATGCTTTCCCATTGTATAATTTCTCCTTTATATATGGTTCAATTTTAAGTTTAATTTTATTTTTATTAAACTATAAAGTGGGGAAAAAATAGTTATATCAGTATGGGCATTAGGCTATCAATAGCAGAATCTGCTAAATCTCTCCCTGTGTCCCCATTCAAATTGTTCCAGCTCATAAAAGAAATGATCAAGTTTCAAACACTGATTGCACACTCAAAAGACCAGAGATTAGGAAACTTTAGGAAGGTAATTAAATGACCTAGTTTTATCCAGGTACTGAATATAAAGCAACTTCTACTGACTTATTCAAACCAGAAAAAAGAAATAGTCTATTGGTAGCTCATAAAAATTTCATAAACCCATATTTTTATATTAGCCAGCTTGTTGTGGAGTTGGTTTTTTTGTGTTTTTTTTTCATCCTGCAAGCTATAGATTATTTCACAGATCTTGACCCAGCCTCATTAGATTTTCTAATTCTGCCCAATAGTCACTTCAGTCAAAATAAGAATGGTGCTGAAGGCAATGCTGTTACTGTAAGTGGTGTATACATAAAAGAGTTTCTCACAGCAACAAATACCCATAACTCAGTTTTTCTTCCTATTTTGAGTGAAAACATTGCCTAATTTTAAATTTAACAAGGAAGGCATATATTTACACATTTCTTAAGTGATATGAAGCTTTTTTGATAGATATTCTCCTAATCAATTTCTTTTTGCCAAAAGGCAGTTTTATATAAAATTTTTCCACATTAGAGATTTGATACTGATCAGATTAAAAAAATTATGTAATGGATTTATAAGCTTATCCTATACTAATATATTGTGTTTTACGCTGTGACAATAGTGTTAGGTATACAGAAATGAATTTCAAATAAAGTCAAACAAATATTTTTATTCTAGGGATATTAAATGCTTCTGAACTTTATTATTTTCATAACAGGCCACTTCTTTTAACAGGCCACTAGTTTTTCTATGATGCCATAATGAATGCAATTTTATGACAATTTTATTCTGCTCAGGCACTAAGAAAAAACTTAGAAAGACTTTTGTTATGATCTTTAATTTTAAGATTACATTCTGTATCTCAGGAGTTTTATATCTGCAAACTCAATTATTAGTTCCATTCCTAATTGCCAGTGTTTTCTGAATCCTATCTACAGCCCCGAAATCTGCGTCCCAGATCCTGGCTCAACCATCTGCTACCCCAGCTTCAAGACTGATTTCTGCCTCAGCCACGGGATAAAATCCTGGTTTAAAAAGTGAATGGGATTTTGGTGTTTACTCAGGAAAGATCAGGATATTCCCCCACATTTCTCTTCCATGGTCCTCAAAAAGATACCTATGCAATTTAATCTTTCCTTTAGCAGTTCAATGCACCCCACATAAGCAGAAATTCTGCACTGCCTGGCCTTTGTTGGAATCATATTCTTACGTTAAACTGGTTCTTACCCTGAATATTTCTTTTTTTGTGACATTCATTCTGTTAATTCAACAGCCTTGTACAGCAGCAGTCTCTGCCTCATTCAGAGGTGGTAATCATGGTGGTAAGGAGTGACAGAACTGCATCAGCCCAATCTAGGTCTAAGCAAAGCCATTTTATTTGGCATCATATCAGTAAGAATTGTTCAGCATGCAGCAGTTTTTTTTTATAGGGTCCTATAAACTCCTTTCAAAACAAGTTAGGAAGGAAAACTAAGGAGCATTGGACTGCATAATATATGCATATATGAAATGTAAATAAACTTTAGCTATTGTTTGTACGTTGGTTTATTTTTTTCCCGTCCAGAGAAATATGGGATAAGAGATCTGAGTTTCTTTCCTGAGGACTCCAGTGGACTTGAACTATTACAGACCACACAGCACAGAAATTCTGTGGTCCTAAACAATGAACAGTAAATAATATAGTAGCTCTGATATGGATTATTTTATGTATTTGAAAATTTGACAGATTTAATTGAACTAAGGAGGAAGAGGAGAATAGTTGTTAAGCAATGGAATCCCAAATAAATTAAGGAGATTCTAAATGAAAGAAATGCAAATGGAATATATTGTAACAACAGGGAAGAAGATAAAAAAGCAGGGATAATGAAGAGGCCAGAATTTGGACTGAATAATGTGTCAGAGGAACTGTACAAAAGCATTTTTTGCTTGGTTTAGTATTTTTGTAAATATCATTGGCCAAGGGAAAAAAAAACCCTCAAAACCTATAACATAAAAACCAAACAAAAAATTGAAAAAAAAAAAGTGGAATGTGTCTCAAAATAGAAAAACACCTTTGCTTATCTCCACAACATGTGTGACTTAGAGCCCTGCCTTTGTCTTAGACCCAGAGAGATCATGGACTTGCAAGGAACACTTCCAGTGCTTCCTAGTCAAGACTACTGTCTTTGTCTCTTCCAGTACAGCACCGAAAAATTAATATATAGCATCTCCTCAGGAAGACTGATGGCTACCTAGACACTCTTTGCTGCTCCACTACTGAGTACTGGAGAAAGGCTGCAGGTGGAAGTCAGTCTCAGAACTGCACTTGCAGCAGTTGCTGGTCTAAGTGTGAAAGAATGGATGTTAGCTTTTGCCCTTCCTGACTGAAATCAGAAACAACTTCATACACTTGGCTAATGAAGCTGAGTGGGAAAAGAAAACACTTGCATTAGCAGATGTGAGCTCCAGCCAGCAGAGGCTGGGCTGCTTTTTCCCACCTGAAACAGCATCCAGCTGTGGGCCTCCTTTCTCTTCCTGTATTCCATTTCAAATTCAAAGCCAGATTATCTGTGGTTTAATCTATTTGACTGGATGCTTGAATGGATCAGAAAAGACATACCCATAAAGTAATCTCAGCTGGGGAATGAGATAGGCAAGCAACAAAGAGCATTGCTCTAATAATTTAGCTTCAGTACATGAAAGGTAAGATCTAGTTCATTTTAATATGCACTGTGAATGTCACAGGGAATGCCTAGCAGAAGGATAGGAATCCCTAGAGGTATTGTGGCTTTGCTGAGGCTGAGCAACAAATTAAGATCTGATAGTAGTTTCAGACTAAAGTTAAATGTAAGATTGCACACAATCCATAAAATGGATTTTTGAAAACCAAAAGAAAGAAAAACTATGAAGGGCTTCCAAAAAGAAATATTTTTTCCTGAATTGAGGCTACATTTTTTGTATTTGTTACCCTAGTTTAACCAGAGATTTAAGTGCATGGAACATCCCAAAAGTGCTGACTTGATGAGCATTGTACCTTTGCATGTGCAGTGAAAGTACTGGTGTATGTGCATGAGATAGTGCATTTTTGTCTCTTACCCATATTCTTTGGTAGCCACAATATTAGAGCTGATAGACCGGCAAGATTTCCATGCTATGTCCATGCTGAAACCATTAGTTTAGTGAAAAAATAAAACTGTAGTCAGTCTGTATGAGTTTTCTTTTACCCAGAAAGCATAAATTGCTTTTCTTTGGAGTCAGTATCTACATCACGTGCTCTTTTGAATGTGTATGATGTTGTTTCTTCCATGGCCAACTGTGAGTACCCCAAGAAGAGCATTTTTCTACTTCAGGTGATCTTCACAGTACACAACCTCCTCTGACTGAGGCATGTACTGTTTAAAAAATGAGCTACGCAGGCAGGCAGCAGTATGCTTGTGTCATTAAAAGGTACAGTTGATAGTTAGGATGTGAAAGAGAAATCAAGCATAAGTTGTAAATTCAGGCCATAAAGAGTCCTCTTTTATAGTTTCATCTGTTTCAAACTGTCCCAGAGGTAAATGTTGGTAGGACTTAAAAGTATTTGTCTTCTTTTAGTGGCCCTTAAAGTGTCTTTTGGGGAAAGATTTTCTTACTGTACCCCTACAATGTCATAAACATGTTATGATTCCCAGGGAGGCTGAGTAGCTGTTTCTGAAGCTATAAAGAAAGTTTTAATAAGGGAGAATTACTTCAGGATTCTGAGTCGAGGAAATAGTGTGCCTGTGAAATAATTAAGAGAGGAGTAACAAATATTAAACTACTATGAAATTAAAAATTAATAGCATAATAAAATACAAAATTAATAATTATAAACAGAAAATAATTAAGCATACAGAGTTCAATTGTTAATCCATGCAGAATGGAGAGTTATCTGCTGAAGGTTCTTGATATTACTTTAGATAGTAGGCAATGGTAGTTTGACCTTCTAAGTCATTGATAATGCTAATAAATGATTCACTGTGAAATATCTTATGGATAGAGAGAGGACTGTGGCTAAAAGACTGTACAGCTTAAAGAAATTACATAAGTCTATTTACTTAAAATAAGAATCTTAGGCTTGCTGAATAGAGACGATTTAAAGCTTAGCAAAATTGAACTGAGTTAAGCAAATCTGAATAAATCTTTATGGTGCTCTGCAGAATGTGTGTCTTGGATCTGAGAAGCAAGTATTTCATATTCTGATTCCAACATATCTGTCAGTATGGATGTAGACTACACACTTCTGATTTTACCTGTGACTGATAGCCAACAAGCAGCCAGTCTAGCAATCAAAGTACTGCTAGCTATGGAGATTAGCTAACAGAATCCTCGGGCAACTGGACAGTGATGATGTTCCTCTGCAACAACACTTCATTTTTCCCCTTGAAAAACAGCTAGAGACAAAGGCTTAGCATGAAGTTAGAGAAAAAACTGAGACAGCATGAAAGGAGAAAGGGAGAGTGGGGCTACTTCAGTGGCTAGGATATGCTCAGCCTAAATGGCCAACTCAGATTAAGATCTCTTAATACAATAGAGAGCCTCACCCACTTGTCTGTCTTCTGGAAAGCCATTTCTTAAGAACTTCAATTCCTCTACTCCCCATATCCTGACAGAGATCTTAAGTTCAAAATGAGCTTGAAAATTGCATTAGACAGAGGATTTGCCTCTCGATGTTATTCTAAACCTCTGCTGTGTTTAGCATTTTTAGACATGTAAAAAACCAGAATTTTCATTTTACGTGGTAAAGATAACATATTGCAAAAGCCAACTGATACTCTTTTCTCTACAGAGATAAAAGTAATGATAGTTCTTTCTGCTCAAGACAAAAGTTAAAGAACTCCTTCCAAAATGAAACAAGAGGTGGACTCAAGAAACAGATTATGTATAGATTGATGTAATATGGCTATTGCATCTTATGCCTTTGACTGCTTTCTAAAGTATAATGCCTTGGATTCACAGATGCTTACTAAATGGTTGTCACTGCAATGCTTTGAGTATTCCTATCTACTCTCTGTACAAGGACAAAAATGTACTCAAAACAAGTATTTGTTACAGGACAACCCACACTGAGGATAGTTCATGACATTTAATACCCATTGCAAATATAGTCTTACTGCAGGCCATCATAGACCTTCCCTTTGCTGTATTTCTCCAGCACTTCCTTAATTCTGGTTCTGGCACTTGTCTCCTCCTGAGCTGGGGAACTTCAGTCAGCTAGGTAGTAGAAAGCTAATTAATTTTTAGAAAGCTAATTTAAATATCTGTGTGTTAAAGCCCCAGACAGATGAAGTTTGATCTGTATTGTCCTGAGACAAAATCATTCATCATGTAATTAATAAATGCTTTTATTAAGGGTCCTGCATATATAAACCCTAATGTTTTATCTAGTATACAGGATGAAATCACCTTGGCAAAGGTCATTGACTTTAGTGAGAGGGTGGCAATTGGCTCCAACTGTCTTCAGAAAAAATGGATTGGTGAAAAAAAAAATTTCCCCAAACAGAAAAAAAAAAAAAATTACCCAAAACCCCAACAAACCAAACACAAAAACCAAAAACAAGCAAACAAAAACAAAACAAGAAAAACCCCAAAACCAACAAAACAAAAACAGCAACAAAAAAAACCCTTTAAATGTTTGAAGTTATTAATGTTGAAAGGAAATTTTCTGTGGACAATTTTATCTTCTAACTGAAAATAGCCAGACTCAGAAGGAAATAAAACTGTATTGCCATAAGAGGGATCACATAGACCACCAGCACTTTCCTTTCGCCTTTTGTTGCATTCTTTTTTTCTCTGCATCTGCTAAAATAAGATTGCAATTAACATCTCTTGGCAACAGCACGTTATGTATAACACTGCAGTCAGAATAGCAGATGATTTTCATGGAGAGCATGAAGGAGAATGAAATATATAAACTGACTTTTCCATGAGGCAATACTGTACTCCCTTTTACTTTCTGTCCTGTTTGAGTCATTATCAGAATCACCACAAGAGAAGCAGTCCACTTGATTTTACCTTGTTTAGTAAAGAATTTTCCTTTTTATTCTTCCAAGAATGTGACACTTTCATTTGAGAGGAACTCTGCTTTACTTGTTATTGAAATACAGCTAAATGCTTTCTGTTCCTTTGCCTTCCAGTGACAAAATTTTTTAAACAAAAAATAAAATAATTATGTGTATGCAAAACTCATTATATTGGAGATTGTACCTATAAAACTGATTACTGATTAAAGCTGATAAAACTAATATAAGTAAATATAGCTGAAATTATTTTCATACCTTTCTTAGAATAAGGATAGTAAAAAAAACACTTGGTAAGTGCAATCTTTAGAAACTTTCCAATTTGCTCTTTAAATTGGAATTTGAAGGTATTTTGCTGATATAAGCTGCTTATAAAAGTACTCATTTTTTCCTCATCATAAAATAGATAAAACACCATATCTATCTTCATACATCCTGAATAGAAATTATGATTTTCCAGTTTCTAACATATAGAACCAGACAGATTTTCATTTGCATGACACTTGTCTATGGATCTAAAGCCAAGATGCATCAAATGACTCTAGGAATACACAAGCATTCAGTTTTTCTTTCAAGTCTCAGTCTGTGGATATTAGCAGTATATTGGGGGAAATCGGTGCTGAGGCTGCCACTTTTCTTTGCTGATATAGATTCCTAGACAGGAAGGAAGGGTCTTTACATAGTTTTTTTTTGGAAGAAAACACTGAGGAGGTTGGTAAATGTGGCATTGGTATAAGACTGATAATGAGTGCAATAAAAGACAGTTGAAAATAAACACGGAAAAGAAAAACTATTTGTTTTTCAGCTTGATAAATTTGCATTTGCAATTCCCATGTCCCTCAGAACGGAAAACGGAACTGCAATGAGAAGGACTTTTGTAGCCTGCAGAACCCAGCACAACATCATGGCAAGACAAATGCACAGGTTTGTGATGAGGATGGAGTAACCTCCTGCCCTGATACAGGCTGGGGTGGATTGGGTAGGCAACAGGTCTCCCAGGCTTGGGAGTCTTATAGATATCAAGTTCAATAGAAGTCTTGTGATGTGAAAGACTTGTCATGTGCTGCACTGTGTTAGCAGAGGCAGATAGGGGAAAAGCATAAACTAAAGAGACATCTAGATATAATGTTTCCACTTCCAGGACAGATGATGACTTTTTATTCAATGAATCTTTAAAGTAGAATGCTCAAATTTTGATCAGTGCAGGGTTGACAGTTGTGGCCTCTTTGCCCTTGAGAAAAATGCCTTGTTGGAGTCAGGCAGGGATGGTCACATTCTCAGCCTGCCATAGACTCTGTTTTTCAAAGTGTTTATAATTTCTGCTTTTTCACTGAGGAAATGAGCAGCTTCAGAGATTTCACACCCATAAACTATCTCCTGGGTAAAAAGTACATACCTCCTTTTTGGAGAAATGGTCTATGAAAAAAAAAGTGGGGGAGTTAAAAAGTCATGTCTTAAAAAATCACTCCTATAGTCTCAAAAAGAGTGGTTTAGGTGTTTGTCAGCATAAGTAAGGGTTTGAGTTGTCAGAGTAAGATATCGAAGTTACGTCTCTTTTAATCACTGTCATCAAGCTGGCAGAAAAGCAGCTGAATATAAGGCACTAGGTCAGTTGAAGGTGAGACTTAGAAGGGTCACAATCTACAGGTTGTTAAGCAACTTTTTTGACTATGGGGGAACAAATGGGATCATGAGAAAAAACTGTGTTTGGGATGTGTACATTAGGAAGTCAGATGGGGAGTGTGGAGCTAAGGAAACATGCTGTTCATCAAGTTATCAGAAATGGTCATGTACAGAATCTATCAGTTCTGGTGGTGAGTGCAGCAATCACAGCTCCACTGTTTTCAGGACCACTACATCCAATTCTTTGATCCAAAAGGCATTATTAGACCTAAGACAGTTCTGAGCAGCATCACTTAAATGTGGGTGTAAAGCATTATCCATGATGCAGGAGTAAAGCCAAGACTCGTTTGTGCCTGTTAGCCAATGCTACTATGTATAAATTCATGCTACTGTATATTTGGCTTTTTGCAGCTGTGATTCAAATTATCTGTGATTGAAAAAAAAAAAAAGGGGTTGCATAACAGCCCAGGGAAGCAATTAATGTCACATAGGAATGCGGCAAAGCAAGACCATCCTTGCTTGTAATGTAAATGGTTCGTGTGTGATTTTTCTGGTTGCTCTGATTCTACTTCACTTTCCAAATTGGTCACTGCGGATATGCCTGTGGATGCAAAACACGAGAATTATCATAAATGTTGCTGTGTCACTTCAAAACACAAGATTTGATAAGCCATTTTGCTGTACTGTTGCTGAAACTGTCTCTATATTTAGACACAGTTTATTTTTTGAGCTCTGGTTACTGTGAACCATTTTCAATTGGGCATGAAACACTGATGAGACATGCACTGATGAGTTTCCACATATTATCTTGAAGCTTCATGTTAATTTGCTTCACAGGGAGAATTTTGAGATTTTTTTATGTTTTACAGGATGTCTCAGAAGAGCTTTCCATCCTGTGTTTTAACTAAATTTAATTTGAAAACTCTTTTTTGGTCACTTACTGCACACCAGCTGCAGTTGCTTAGCATTATTTTAAGATTTCATTTATCTAATCTGTCATAGGCCAGAGAAATAGACTTCGCATCATGTTTTAGAAATTGCTTTTTGTAAATTTTTGGTTCTTGTGGAGTATCCTAAGGGCGTATCTGCCTGCAGTATCTCATTGCAGAAGCCTTAAGAAAGCACATTACTGATCATGTATCCAAGTGACATAGTGAAAATAGTTGTTGTTGTCGTCTTTTAATATAATGTTCATGGGGTTCTTAGCCTACAAATGGTAGTTAATAATATTGGTTTTAACAAAGAAGTAAAAGGAATTCTTACCCTCCTAGAAACCAAACCACTCAAATCTGATTAAATTTGCTTCATACTGAAGATTTGAATTAAAAATATTTTGGACAAAATATTGTCATCTCAAAGAGGAGACTATCACAATAAATGTAGTCGTTCATGGCTAAAAACACCTTTTCTTTCTGGATTGTCCTGATGAAGTTCTGTACCTGTAATTTTGGTGCTGTAACAAAGAGCAGGCCACTCAACTGAGGTAATGCTGGTGCTGAGCAGCAGGTGAGGACATACCCTTCCACCTGCTGCTCAGCATCAGCATCACATTTCTCCCCCTGCCCATCACAGGCAGGTCCCACAGCTGTGCAATTCCTTTATCTTTTACTGACATCTTTTAACATTCCCATCCTCTAACTGCAGCCAGGCTTCCAAGGTTCCTGTGCTATCAAATGCCTTGATGTTTTTGTGGACAAGATAAGTGGTCCAGTTACTTTTTCAGTACAGGCATAAGCTTCATCTTTCCAGGGCTGTGAGTTGCACTCACATCTTAGAGCATGTTTGGCATGTTTGGCTAAAGCAATACAGAATGCTTTGGCTGCTGACTGGCCACGTTGTCCTCTAGAAATATTGCAGCAAACCCCTCCTCTCACCTAAATGAGACAGAATTGCACGGAGACAAGCTCACTTGTCACCACACCTTGAGAACCATGAGGCCTCACATGCAGTTAATAACATCTGTTGTTCCTGCTTCTCCACTCAGGTTAGGGCCACAGTGAAAAAACAGTACATACAAGTTGATCCCAGAAAACCTGTGTGCCTAAGTGTAAAATATTTTCCTATTTTTCTTAGATAAAAATTAATACCAAGTTAAATAGGCTTGAAACATAGGGTGTGAAGAAAAATAAACTTCTTCTAGTGTCTTCAAAATATTGAAAAAACAAAGTTTTAGTCAAAATCACAAGGTTTAAACTCTGAGAGTTATAATGTAAGTTTTCAGACAAATGAGTAAGAGCACAACTGAGCTTTAGACGGAGTGTTTGGAAATCACTGGAAATTCTAAAGTTTTAAACCGGGTTTCCATTCAGTATCAGGTTAAGCATCACAGGCATGTCTTAATTTCTCAGATGGTTTTGATGCACCATGTTACACAAATGAACTTTAGTCTATACCATGACTTCTTATTAGTTAATATCACACACAGGGTACAGAATGCAATTACACACGCTGATTAAAATGACACTGTTGTGGGTTGGGGTGTTTCCCTATAGAATTTTTTCCCAGAAGTTGCTAAGAAGCTAAGTGCTGGGTGCTTTTCAGTACTCATGGGTGCTTAGGAACAAACAAAGGAAGCAGCTAAGGCAGAGACAGGGAGGCACCGACTTCACTTCGCTCTGGGCAGTTTTCTGCTCTCGGGAGAACGGCTGGGGCTGCTCATCTCAGTGCGGCAGAGAGCTCTCACCATCCCACACCTGGAACTCGGTCGGACCACCATCTCTTCATGTGTCCCCCAGGAATTTGGGAACCTGTTCCCTCCCTGCCCTGCCAGGAGCTCCTTCTCCCTGCCCTGCACCCATGGCTTCTTCAGTTTTGTTCAAGGTCTCCCCATGCTGTATTTTCTGCAGCCCCTGCCCAGCCGGGACATTTCCAACAGCTCCAGCCACTGCCAACCCTCGGATACATCTCATCCTCCCAGGACTGCTGCTGGCTCTGGTAGCTTGTGACGGTACTGAGGGGGATGGGGGGTGCCAGAGGAAAACTCTAACTGGGTTGTTGTTTTTTTTTCCTTTTCTTCTCTAGTTCTGTTTGTTGTCAATATTATAGTTATTATTGTTAATTTACCTTGTTAGACTAACTAGTAAAGAACTGTTATTCCTACCCTCACACCGTTGCCCAAGACCCCCCTTCAATTTTAGGATAATAACAAGACCAAGGGAAGTTTCCATTCTTTTTTTTGGTTCCCTAGCAGACACCCCTGTCTTTCCAAACCAATACAGACACAAAAGCAGGAGAATCCTAAAAAGAAAGGGTAAGTTGCTTGTATATCTCCTAGGAGACAGTGGAAAATAGTGAAAACAAAATTTTCTTATTTGTCATAAGGATTATGGTAGAAAGGAAAAAAAGGAATAATAGGAATTTCTATCTTATCATTAACAAAGAAATGTCTGAGTGAAAAAATTACTCTGTTATAGGATATGTATCACAAATTTTAGAATGTTTTTAAGGATTATCCAGATATTAGAATTTGTACAATAAAAGTGAATGTTAAATACTTCCAATTTATTTTAGGGAACACTTCAAAACACCCTCTATCAGTATCTTCCTACTCTAAATGGAAATTATGAGAGAACCTTCCTTTCTCTTAGGGCACCGCTTCAGTTGTGATAAAATTCTGTGTTGGAAAGCTCTCCTTAATTTTGATTGTAGCAGGACATTCCTTATGAACACCACCTATTTAATTTTCTCTCCCTGACATTTCAGCAGAATCCAAATGAATCATTCTAATGTTAAATTTTAAGACTAGATTTAATCATACTGGAGAGGAAAAATTAAAATATATATAAATTAGGATGGAAGATTAGCTTTTTTTTCTCACAAGAATATATAAACTTTGTGTTCTCAGGCTTTGTTTTTCAGGATTATTCTGCTTGTCATTGTTCAGTTTTTGGTATAGTTTTTCACAATTAAAAATAAAAAAATAATAACTATATTATTAATGTTAATCTCCTCCTTTTTCAAATAATCCCAGCCATGAGTTAAATATCTCAGTTCAACAAAGGCTTCAAGTCAGTATCATAGAATCATAGAATTAGAGAATTATAGAATGGCTTGAGTCGACAGACCCTAAAGATCACTCAGTTCCAACCCCCCTGCCATGGGCAGGGACACCTTTCATTAGACCAGGTTGCTCAGAGCTCCACCCGGCCTGGCTTGGAACACTTCCAGGGATGGGGCATCCACAACTTCTCTGGACACCCTGTTCCAGTGCCTCACCACCCTCACAACAAAGAATTTCTTCCTGATATCTGCACCTACTCTCTTTCAGTTTGAATCCATCCACCCTTGCCCTGCCACTGCATGCTCATGTCTAATTTGTACACCTGGCCATTGCACACTAAGAATCCTTTCAGCTCGTTCACATTGCCCCCTAGCTCTATGAACTAGGGCAGGAATAACTTGGCTTGGCAGCCCTGTGTCCCTTTTTCCTGACTGAGCCAGGCTTTGATTAGTGCACAGCATGTAGACCTTTGGATTTCAGAAGTGCTGCAGATCACATATTGTAAATGTGGTCACAGCACTTGCTGAATAAGGCAAACCCCTGACTGAATAGTTTCTGAATTATTTCAACTCTATATTTTCTTAAGAACCATAAGTAACTAAAATTGAAGTTTTTTCAGTCTTCAGGTAATTTTGGTTTGTTTGCCAGTTATTCAAGACTACATTACCTTGCACAATGCCCCTGTATGTTTTAAACATCTTCTGAGTTTAGTGAGAACATTTAAAAAGGACCCCAACTGTGACATCTATTATAAAAATAAATGTTAAATGTCTTTTCAGTTGTAATAATTTTCCTACCTGTATTGTAATGCTTGGTGCAGTAACATAAATCCTTTTCTTCTTTCAACAGAAACTGTGGCAGAGTGAGACCTTCTGCTACTTGAACTGCTCCCTTTTCTTGCCACTCAAATATGAGATCATTCATTGTGTATCCAACTAAAACAAAGAGAAAACCCAAATAAACTCTAAGTCAGCTTCAAACTTTGAAAAGCAGTAACATATTCAATTACAATGTTTTAAGTAAATATTATAAAAAGAAGGTAATACAAAGGGTCTGCTTGTACCTGTTAATCACAAATTTTTCTCTGCCATTCTATGCCATACTGAAGTGGAAGAGACAAAATGTGTGTCTTATGAAACTCTTTTAAATCTTAATAATTAGATGGTCTATTAATGGATTTAACAATGGCATTTAAATCAGCTAAACATCCAAATCTCTTGGGTGCTTGGGAATACCTTTCTCCCCCCAACCCATGAAGGACAAAATAGGATTTTCACACTCAGATTTCTTCCTCTTTTTACTTGAGGTGAAATGTGGATGGTCAAAGTTATGCTTATGATTTATGTCAATTTTAATGTTTAAGTGAAAATTGTTCAAAGACAACAATGAATTAAAAATTCTGCAGTAGTATTTGTTGAACTGAAAGACTGCTTTTCTCTGAAGCTGGAACAACACAAGGGAAAGCAATTATAATTATGATTATAATCTTCTCATATAAACTGACTATGACATATAATGATATTAAGAAGCACTCAACTTTAATATTCAGTCTCCTGCACTTATCCATACCTCATGCATGTGTTTAAGATTAGATGTAACAACAAAAGACATACTAATCAAGGCCTAGGCTTTGCAAGGGACAAGTACTTTTTCCTTCTATTTCCCTCTCTCAGTTAAATATTTGCATGTGATATCATTGGGGAAAATATCCCTATTTCTTCTGAATATGTGATCTGTTACATTTCCCAAGAATTTAATTCTAATTTTCTTTCTAAATAAATTTTATATGTTATTATAACTGGGGAAAAAAACCCAAAAAAACACTTCATATTCTCTTTCAAGTTTGAGCCACATATACTAGAAGGAACCAGAAGGTAAAAGGAGAATTTTTTAACCTAATTTATATATCTTTCAGCTTTGCAATATTTCTTTTCTGCTTTAGTCCAATATTAATAAGCTGTTGAGAACCAGAAATTCTTTAAACCTTTCACTAACAAATTACTGTTTAAAATATATTGTTCAAAACCTTCTAGGAGTAACTGTCTGCCCAAAATTACTGACATTTTGAGTTTCAGTGAAAAAAGGTATTTCTTTGCTTTGTAGGGACAAATCTTACCCCATTATATTCAGTGACTTCATTACCCTTTAATACACCTATAAATGACATTTATTGACCTTATCTGCTGACCTGAAGACTGAGATATACTTCATCTTTTCTGATCTATGTTCAATGAACCTAGGAGCTAAGAATTAAAAATGTAGAAATATTTTCAACATGTTTTCTTCCTTCTATATTCTTGACATTTCTTTTGGGGAGAACCTTTATACAGGGTAGTCACAGGAACTCATGCTTACTGGTGATTTGCTTTGTCACTTTTTTTTTGTGACTGGATGAATATGATAAAAATGAGACCACCATATCCTTTTAAATAAGTAATTAAGACCAGACATTGCTCAAGCCACTAAAAGCATATATCAAATGTGCAAGAAAATGCTTGCTTTCCTTATTGATTTCATGATATTCCATAAACAGAGTTAAAAATCATGATTAAATTTCATAAACTGTGAAAAATCAGAAGTATGTATCTTATTAAACTTTGCATGAATTCAGACAAAAAGCAGTTGTGTGTAAAGCAGATTATCACTTGAAGTATGTAGATTGTGGCCAGAAGTGATATTCCCTGAGTAAAACTCATTGAACTGGAAAGAAAAAACTGTTGCCGCAAAATGTATTTCACTAAATCAGGTTCGTTCATCTCTAATGCATGCTTTTAATTTTGATTTTCTAATCTGCCAACCAATTTTTCCATAATGCAATATAGCACAAATAATAGCAGCATATTCAAAATGCTGCTGTAGTAATTAATTTTTGTCATCTTGCATTTTAAATGTAATGACCATATATAGCATTAGCAATCAAAACTGTAACTTCAGTTTTGTAAGTCAAGGTCATAGTTGTAAATGAAATGTCTTAAAATATTGAGAACTTAATGAAGACGTGGGTTTATGTTATGCCAAATAAATTTTAAAAAGTATAATGATTCCACTAGTATTTAACCAGATTGAATGAAATCAATTTTAATTAATTTTACAAAAAGAACCTGCTGAATAGCACAGTGCTTAACACTCAGAATGCTCATGATACTGTGTGCATAAGGGGAAAAAGACATTTCTATAGAAATTACTCTTTAAAACAATCAGTGGTTACAATACCATAGTATTTGTACTATTACAGTTTAAGTATGCGGTGTTATATGCAATGAGCCTAAAAGCCCCTGGCACACTAATTTTGGGACCTCTGCTGATTAATTGTAATAATTGTCCCTGTCTTGTTCTAGAAATACTAAACCTGAACTGCGCCTGAGCTTTTGTTTCTTGGCTACTTGCTACCTGATTAACAAGTGTGTGTTATCTTTAAAGCAATGTTAAAAAATGTCATTCATTAGCATAAATTTAACTAAAAGTCTAAATGCCTGTTGCTGATACTGGTCTGCTTTTGAAGATTAGAAATACAATGTGTGTATTTTCCAAATGGTCTATGAGATAAAATCTGAGAAATTGCGCTCCATTACATGGCTATCACTGTGCAAATGGAGCAGTAAAGTGTGGTCTTGAAATGTGAAGGCTTTATTCTGAATGTATACGTGGTTACCCTTACAAACTTGTGCTATATGTTAGTTACATTGTTAGACATGTTATGCAACTTGTAAGAACTGCTCTGAAATATGTGGAAGTTATAAAGAATAGGGCATTTCTCTTTAAGGCCTATATGGGATTAATTGCAACCCAACATGATATTTAGCCTCTCATTAAACCAGAAGCTTTTCTTTTTTGGCTATGAGGTGGTGTTGGTGACGACTATTATAAATTGCTACCAGATATTTTTATTACCAGTGGCTGAGAAATACAGTGTAATGTAGGGAATTCCTAGTGGATAAATACTATTGTTGAAAAAAGGACAGTCAGTCACTAGCCTAGGTAGTATATGACGGTGCAGCTCACTGGTGCAAAAAGTGAATCTTTTATTCTACATGAATAGCTGAAAGCAATGGAGGCTATAATCTAGCATAGTCTTCAGGACCAGGCCAACCTAAACTAAATCAAGTGGATTAGTAAAGACTTCTGTCACTAAAATGTAGTGTGCTAGGGTTTGGGTTTGCAGGGCATGAATGAAAGAAAGTTGGGAAAGGAAGTAGAGTTGTTAAATTGTGTTTTATGGGACAAACATCAGCTTCTGTGGCTGAAGAAGAGGGCAGTTAGCAATGTATTTCTTTTTGTCTGGCTACTGTGCAGTACTTGCTCTTACTTAATTCTATAAAGATATTACTAATTATACTAAGTCTAAGTGGTATCAAGATAGAACTGTAAAGAAAGGATAGAAAAAGCAATCTTTGAACAGTGGTGCTCAGGAGTTACAGGGTTGGTTATGTTACACTATTCCTACTCTCTATTAATCCAAAGTCTGAGGTCTTGTGCATCTAAAATGCAAAACAGGCAGTAAATTGTTCGCAATTATATGACAAATACATCATCCCAGAAGGCGAATGTTTCCAGGGGGAGTATTTCTCAGGAAAACTCAAGAACTGTGTGAATGCATGGCACTGTAGCCTCTGTGCAAACAGTTCTCTTAAGGATACAAGTAATTTTCAGGAGCCTGAAGTCATTCCAGGTAATTAGCTAATGAAGCATACACTGGCAGACTGAGAGCTCTTCCTGAGATGAGTAATATGAACTTGGGAACTAAGCAGAATTTAGAATTTACTAGGAGGGCAGAGGGTCTGAAACAATTGGGAAACTTGGATTTGGTCTGCAGAAATATTATTTTAGAAAACAATGTGCAACAGCATTGGTGATAAGTGTGACAAAATGAAAGTTAAACTCTGTCCCACTAACAGAGAGGGAAGGTGGAAGAGATAAGACATTGATGAAAAGTAGCTCTCAGGACTTGTGCCTGGAATAGTTGATGGAGGGTTTTAAATAATTGACATCAAATAAAATTAAATTGTACTGGTATTTTATTTAGTTTATGTCATCTATACAGAACTGTGGCAGATGGTGGGCAAGACAGACATATTAACTTTAGCCTTTAGACAGCACTGAAAATTGTTTAGCTAGAGTGAAAATTTTCAGCATTTTCAATTACAGGTTCCAGGAAAAAAATCAGGAAAAAAGAATGTGATCCTGCTGAAATATTTCTAAGTATCAAGGGCATCTACAGTGTCTTGAAAGAAAAACCAAACTTTTCCCTTGGTCTGACACATCTTTCCCCAAAAAAACTATCAACTTTTCATTCATCCAATTTTGGAAGTGCAGGACTAAAGCCTTCCTTAAATAAATAGAGTCCCATTCAACTCACATCACTCCACATCAATCTATAGAACTTATTGGAACCAAGATATTTGTACCAGTTCCATACTAAGAGTAGGAAGATTTTATTTTAGCTAATTCAGTGCCATTGGAGGCATTAAAAAGGCATTAAAAGCCCATTATCTCATAGACAAGACAGTGAACATCCAACAGGCTTGTCTTGAAATTGTTGAAGTGTCTCACATCTTTTCTCCTGCTTCTCTAAGGACTACATCATTACAGAAACACATGTTATTCAAGGCAAGCAGCTCCCCTGTACCTTTAGGGACTTTACACCTTTGAACCGTCATTATCTTGGAAATCCCAACATAACTCCTTTATCACATCTGCTGACACTGTTTTATTTGCTTTGTCTGTCCACCTTTAGCATACCTTTCCAAGTCAAGAGCAAACTTGTGACCTAGCTGAATATCAGTGTATCCTGTAAATTTTCTGTTCATTCTCTTTTATTACAGGAAGGCTGTGCTTCCCTTGTGTCATTTAAAATACCTACAGGTATATTAAAACCCAAGCCTTTTCCTCATGTTCAATAAACAGACACATGTTCAGCATGAAATAACTGAGCAGAGTACCTGGCTTTTTTGTAAAAGAGTTTAGTTCAACTACAGAATTTATTTTTAAATCCCAGTGATTTATCTAAATTCCATTCTCATTTCTTTAATTTTCAGTAAGGTACAGGTCCAAAAATAACACTGGATTTAGGCAGCAAACCCATCAGTTCTTTAGGTCTCCAGCTGAAGCAAGAACTACAGTCATGTTGACTAGGGTTATTCCACTACTCTTCTGTTGGGCATCCCATCAGTTTGCCTTCAGGACAGGCTGCCTGAACATTGCTGTTCTTAAGAGCATGCCAGACATTTGAATTGTGCCCTAAATTCCCAGCAACATAGCAGGGGGAAGATATGACAGAGCTAAAGAATCTGGTTTTGGCTTGAGGTTAGAACAAATTCTTCTACATTACACACTAAATCTATTAGCTTCAGAAATGAGCTGTGATTCATTTCAGGGCTAAATTTGTGCTGGAGCTCCAAGAGGGCAGAATCTTATTCAATGTACTTCTGAGCTGCTTTGCAAAGTGTCTGTGCCTTGCACTGCCCTCAAAGTCGTTCTGAAGGAATCTTTCCCTGAGGAGCTATAGGTTTATTCTCCTTAGCCTGAATTTTGGTTAAGAATAACATTTCAGCTCAGTAGTCTAGCACATCTCTGAAATGTTTTGCTCAAATGCACTATTCCTTGCTGAAGCCTATAGGTGTTCTTTCATTTCACTTTCATTCTAGTTTCTGTATGTCAGCAGCAGTGTACAGCTCCTGCATTGGTCAGGAGCTGCAGACTACAAATATCCTGATCTTTGTAGCTGTGTGTCATGTCTTGCTTCAGATAGACACAATAGTTTGAGTCACCTGTCTGCAGAATAAGAAGCACAGCCTGAGTAGTTGACAATTTTTGATCTACTGAAATGGAAAGGAGAGAAGCAGTATGTTTTCTACACCTTCTGGCACAGACAGGCAGTGTATCCATAATTTCTGTCATGCAGGTAGAGACCTGAGGATTCCCTGACAGATGACAAATACACTACAGTTATTTTATCTTATGTTGTCTTTGTGCTGTTGTGGAAAAAGGAAATATGTGCACATACTTTTCTGTATTGCACTAGCTTGTACTGCTGCAGCCTGTATACACATCTTTCCACTTGTACAATTTCTAAATTAGTGACTGGGGGAAAGAAATTGTGCAAATAAGAATTATCTAGTACAGAGGGAATTTTCTTTAACAATCTATAAAACTTTCTAAGCATGATTGCTTAGAAAGACTAAAAAGCCTCCATAAATCAAAAGGGTTAAATTTAAAAACAGACATCAATTAAAATTATGAGGTAAGAAAGTGTTTTGTATCTTACCTCTATTGCTTTTCATAGTATATTTTTTCTTTTGCAATTAAGTCTTTTCAATATTCTTTGCAAATTCAGGAATATTAAATGTCACATAAAGTTATAATTGGAATTTATGAATAAAGGAATGTTGTGAGGTAAAAGCAAAACTTAAAAAAAGAAAGACAACAAGCTCCAGCATATGAAAGAAAAACATTTCTTTCCTGGGAGACAGGCCACAGAAATAAATATGTATCTAGCTGACATTTCTTTGTATCTTATTCAAGCAGAATAAAACTAAAATTATCCCACATGCCTATAGGCTGCCCTGGTGTAAGGCATAGAACTGTAGAAGGGATTATTTCATATGTGCATTTTCATTTGTTCCCTTCCTAAGATAAAAAAGCAGCTCATTCTAGCTGCTGAGAAATCATTTGGTAAAATAAATCTTTTAAAAATAGAAGACATTTCCACTTATATATTTTTCAGTCACTTCATGATATAATGAAGTACTTTTACCAGGGGCAAATCCAGCTGCTTAGACTGACCTTGGAAAAAACATTACATGAGCCAGCTAAAAATAAAGATATCATTTGGGAAATAAAGCTATACATGATTTTTTCTCTTAGACTTTTCTATGATGCAGCAACACTATCCATTTTGAAAGGTAAGTATCCAGTGCTAAAAAAAAATTACTACTTAAAGAAGAGACAAAACCCATGATCTGTCTCTTATAACAGTCAGTCTTTGCAACCCAGTGGTAAGATGATGAAAAAAAGATGAGTGATTTATTCTAATTTGCTTGGTGACACATGCAGGAGCAAGGCTTGCAAGATCAGAAACAGTTTACAGAAACTGTGAGACAAATGGGCCTTGTAAATTCATAATATACAATGTCCTACACAACTTGGCACTCAGTGGAAAAAACAGCAATGATCACCACTTCAAAAAGAAACATCTGGAAGCATGGCTACTGCTGTTTTGCTCCTGCAAACACTGGTTTTTATAACATAGCCTGGTGGTCAGATCATTCACTCAGGACATCAGAGGACTGTGTTTTCTGTTTTGAACCCAAATGTTTTCCACTTCCCCAGACAAGGCATTAACCACTAGGGTTAGTGCTTTGATCCCTCTCTTTACATTGTCTCACTGTGCAACAAAAAATGCAAGGCAGACAGCCAGAGCAGAGTATGACACTGTGGCCTAGAAATTAGAGATGCTTGGATGGATTCAGGCTCTCAGGGTTATGTCAGTTCTTACCTCGGGAGATTTGATGTGAAGCCTGGGAAAATGCCAAATGCACCCATCCTCCTTTTTTCTTCTATAATTTTAAATAGAACTGGATGCCTTTTCTTAGCCAGAGTCTGGAATTTGAATGTTTCTGCTTATCCTTTCATAAGTTTTGGAAATTGGTCAGAGTTCACTCTCATGCAAGCTACATTTTATTTTAACCCAGTTACTCTTTTTCCCAGCATGTTGATATTTTTTGTAACACTTCCAAGTTGTCTATTTCCTTTCCTGTCCTTCCTGCACAGAGAAACTGGCTATGAACAGGTGAATTCCTGTTCTCAAAGGTCTAGGATTTTAGAACTTAGGTCACTGCACATATCTGCTTTGGATCTGTCCCAGAATAATCTCAGGGAACTGCTGCCTTGTTCTTGCAAACCTAACTGGTTATTCTGCTATCAGACAAGTAAGCATACCCAGAGCTCCAACATGCTGCAAAATTTTCTGCCTCAGGCCATCTTTTCCCACAGTCTGTTTTTTGATGTCTGAAGTTACAGGTAAAATAGAATTAGACAAGGCAATATTGGAAAAGCTTTATTACTTGCAACTTCCTTATGAAATAAAATTTGATCTTTCTCTGTGAATAAAGAATTTGAAGCACTCATCTCTATCTTCTTCAGCTCTTCTTTTGTACGAACTGTCTTTTTACCATGTGAATGTGCAGCTGGGTATTTACTCCCACTGAACTCAATGATTAAAAACAAGACTTCAGTGAAAAATGTTCTACTGGAAAATACAGTAGAACATCTACAGTGCTATTCAACTAATAAATGTTGGTTCCCTGTGGTGCAGTTTGTGGGAATTGTGGGCTCCTGCAAGGTTTCTCTAAAGCAAACCAGATGCCTGTTTGTTCAAGAATGCTCAGTTGTTGTCTGACCTGTCCTCACAACAGCTGAAAGAGAGGAAAAATGTAGCTGAGTTTTATGAAGCTGTTAAAGCAAAAATTTCATAACTTTTTAAAACATTTTTTTAATGATACATTTTGCTTGTTCAGTCAAACACTATGATACTTCCTCTTTGAAGTGTAATTGTATTTAGTGGGTATACCTGCCATCTACATGTACTCTGATGCTACTGCCTCCTGCTAACCTTTTTTTTAGTCACATTAATTATACAGGTGACAGAGGTTATCAGTAGGATTGTCTGCTCAGGTTGGCTGCAGAGTTTTGCTCAAATCCTGGATATATAATATTGTCCTAAATTCCTTGACATTTGCAGCAAATAATGATCTCTCCATTTTAGTCAAGAAAATTTCTACTGTCAGATTCAGCTGTTGTCCTCATATTGAAAAGCTGCTTCATAATGTTACCATCTGTCCATTGTAATAAAAGATAGATCTGGCTTTCATACTCACCCTGCAATATTCTATAAAAGCATACTCTACAACAAACAGTTCTGACATACTGACTGATAATTATCTCCCCTTCCCTTAGGTGCTGCTTTCTTCCAGTAAAAGAAGAAAAAAACCTCCAAAAATACGTTAATAAAATTGTGCGTTGTGTTTCTGATCTATTATGATAGAATTCAAATAATCCAGTATGTTCATTATATATCCGTAATTCTTTTATTTTTGGAATATCTTACTTATTTTCCCTAAAACTGTAGATCTAGAGCTTTTAAATGAATACTTCTTAATTTGTTTTGCCCCTGTCATTTATTTTCACAAACTTTGGATTGATGGAAGCTTTCAAAGAATGCTTTACTTTATTTTATTTTTGTTTTTTGCATCATTAGGAGGATTTTTCTGCTACAACTCTCTTTCAAAGTTCTCTCATTTTAAGGGAAACAGCAATTCCCAAATACTTCATATCACAAGGAAAATGAGAATATAGTGCATCAGACAGAATAGCTGATTTCTCCTTTTGTGTGTTTGTGCCTCGAAATGGCATAGCTCCTTTACACTTTCCATCCTCTTTTAAGTAGCAAAATATCAAGGTAGATGATAAGTAAAACATATGATATGTTGGAATATAATAATTTTATTTCACACAAAATCCCATAAATTGCTTCTTTAAGTAATTCTTATGTTTCCTTTGTGCTCTCCCGTATTATTCACCTCCTTCACCATTTGGTGAAGCCCCAAATGCAGAAATTTTGTATAAACTGTCACTGGGTACTTAGGTTTAATGGTAACTTCAGATTTACACAAAACTCTTGATTTTCAGTTCAAATAGGTATGAAAGAACCTCTTCCTGTTAAAATTATGTATATTTCACAGATTCTATTGATAAAATAGGAAATTCATTGTGAAAATTTGTTCTTGTACCACTACAAGTGGTTTTCCTACCTCCTGTATAGATGTTGTAATCCCTGCAAAAGTATGTATAGGATAATACATTACGCAAACTTACAGCTTTCCAGCTGCATTATACATGTTTGCACGTCCATTGGAAAATTTTTGAGATCCATCGGACAGGAAAGTATTAAAGTCAATCTGAAAGAACACAAAAAAACTCATTAAAAATTTACCCCCCAGAAGCCATAGAAATATACAGGAAAAATGCATGAACA
This sequence comes from Certhia americana, assembly GCA_018697195.1. Taxonomy (NCBI): domain Eukaryota; kingdom Metazoa; phylum Chordata; class Aves; order Passeriformes; family Certhiidae; genus Certhia; species Certhia americana. The sequence continues at coordinate 30,693,125 of CM031860.1, forward strand.
CAATGGAAGCAATTAGTAATAGAATACATGTTTCAATAGAAAGCTCTTAAAAAAGATCTCTGTTTGATGAACCCATCTAACTCAGTGTAGTATGACAACATGGAAAAAATTTTTACAGACTTCCATAAAAATAAATTTTTCAGTAGGGATGCCTAACTTAATGAGACGTCTAAAGAAATGCAGCAACAGTGTGCCTTTTTGTGCTACAGCAGAATTATTGGACTGTTCCAGTATTTCAAATCCTTGGCATGAAAATTACCCCAATTTTCAAGAATTTTATAACATATGTCAGCTACAAATCATGGTGGAAAAGTAGTTTTATGTGTTACTGTCCTAAAATAAGGTGCTTAAAATGTCAACACAAAGGTTTAAAGAAACATTTGATCATAATGATGGTAGACCTAAACACGCCTGTAAATTTGAACTGTAGCTGTGCATCAGTATCAGTCCTAATACTTTCTGTGAAATTCTTTGCAATAGTTCCAAAGGCAAGTTCTGGCTAGTAGGCTGCTAACACAGCAAGTCATTTCAGAGGCACCTGGACTTTACTTTGTGTTTCAGTAAATATTTTAGTATTTTTTTTATTAAATATTCATTGAGTTGGGAACTGTTACCTTCCATTATTTTCTTGTCTGAATTGTTCCAATGCAATTAGGGATGAGGAGAAATTAGGGAATGAAAGAAAAAAGCAAATTTAGAAACTTCTTTTTTTTTTTTCTTTTCCTTTTAATATGAGCACACTAGCAATTAGCATATCTCCCCTTATCTGAATGCTAATTCATTCAAATGCACATAACTAAACTAGATGCCAATAATATGATTTTCAATCTGTTTCAGAAACTGTAATAGTTCTTAATTAAATCAAGGCAACATAAACTTTCTGTCTTCATAGGAAACAGAGCAGCTATCTGGTATCTGCTTTCAGCATGGTTGATGTTTCACTTTATAATTTAATATGATAATATTTCTCAAATTTGGGGTTTTTCACCTCATTTCTTGTGGCCATGAACTTGGTCTGAATTGTATTGAAGTTGCAATCCAAACTTGTTTCAGCTGAGTGGTGGGGTCTATACTGTGTGCTGGATATATTTGGAAGAAGTAGAGCAAGGTGGTGAATTATTTGATTAAAATGGAACAACAGTCAGTGCCTCTTGAGGTGACTCAGTCTGCAGATAGTTGATTTAGATCTATTTTCTCGTTGAATCCAGAGAAGGAATCCTTTTAACCTACTTTGAATCTGTTTCTAGTAACAGAATAAGTGTTGCGACACTGAAGATTGATTATGTTCCCAGAGTGGCAGACTAACCTCCATTTGGATATGAAATCATCAGAAGAGTTTTAACCCAACCCTTCCTTGTGAAATCTTGAAAAAGTGCTGCCTAATCACACTGGGAGGAGGGAAGGAGGAAGGAGACTCTCTTGCCACTGACACATCCATGCAAGTCATAAAGTTTTCTTTTTCTCCAGTATACAAACTGTTTACAGATTCCCAAAGTCTCTTCAAAGAGTCTAATTACACATTAATTCAGTGTCATAAAAGCATGCAAAGCAAAACACTGAGTGGACAATGGTGTATTTATTCTGAAAAGGGTAATATTTTGCACAAGTGAGTCACTGCTTCAATACCAAATCTAGTGGGGCATTAGCATACTTATATCCAAAGTGTTTCTCACTAGATCATGTTTTTGAAGACAGTGGTAAAATGCCTACTGATGTCTTCATTAAAAAGAAAGTAGTGGGAGAAAAGTGGGATAATTAGATTTTGTCAATACTTATGATTGCTCCTTTCAGCTTCTTAGAACCTTTTCAAAAATTTACTTTCCAGATTTCTTTCCATCTCCAGCAGTAAATGACTAATGTTTAAATGTCATATTTCCTCAAACAGGCCAGGTTTTTCTATTGAAGTGCAACTGCAATATCCAGAAATGGGGAGAAGAGGTGACATTGGATTGTCGTGACTTTGGAGGCCAGACATAGGCCAACTCAAATTATAATACTATGGGATTGTTTGTTCTGTGCAGTGTCCCAGTTCTTCTGGACTCAGTACCTGTACTTAAAAATGGGAAAGATACTTTTCTTATTACTTTTACTATGTGTATGTCTAATGAGTAATTATTTTATGTTTTAATATTAACAATGAAGACAAAATTCTACATTCAAAACTCACACATAATAGTTCTGGATGATTAGCAACTGAATGTTTTAGCAATTCCTAATTACACTTTTGAGCTTCTATCTGAAAAAAAAAAAAAAAATCATTAGATTAGAGACTCACCTAATGGAATAAAGTACATTTCCATTTTTGAAAATCCGCAGCAACTTATTATCTGTTGTAACTTCATGAAAGTTGGCACCTTTTTCATTAGCAAAGAACAAATCAGGTTTCCAAATTGAATCCAGCATGGATGGATCTAAATCTAAAGAGTCATCTGGATATTCACTGTATGCAAGGCGTGGATCATTCCAATTCTGACGGAGAAAGATGTTCACTCGGTAATCCTGAATAAAAGGGAAAACAAGCAAAGCTTTATCAAGCATAGGGATTTAGTTTTTATTTCATTTCTTAACCATGTAATCCCCTGTCCATCTGTGGATGACAAAAGACTTACTTAGCTGAATGCCAGAATGATACCTATTTATATTAGTGGGGACACAATGGATAAGAATAAAGATGCATTTCAGGGCAATTGAAAAATATCCAAAGATAAGGAAATCCAACCTCCACGTACAGTTCATATAATTCCATATAACTCTACCTCTATCAAAAATATGTCTTGAATTTGAAATGAGAAGCATAAAAAGAGTTTTATGGCGTTACCTTTTTCTGCTCAAACCCTGGGAGGAGTATTCCATTTCCCTCTCTCTGTCAGTGAGAATCTGTCCCAGTAGAGACAATTTTTTTTTTTTCTCTCTAATCCTTACTTGTTTTAGACCCACCACATATGCTTTCTGTGCCTCAGTTCCCTATTGAACATTGTGTGACCAGTAACTTGCCATACAGCAAGTCTGAGGAAGGCACATGTTCCTCCTCTCTTCAAATAGGGTAGAGACCATGTAAGTTTTTATGACAAATTGGATTAGCTACTAGTGTGGTCTCCATAATTTCTACAGAAAGTCCTGTCTTAATCAAGAGTGCTTTTATAGAAAATACAAGTGAGTGCTTCAGACTTCTGGAAGTCATTTCGCACATACATTCTATCAGAAATATATTCATGGCTCCACACTTTCTTACAACTTTACCACTCTGAAAATACTTGATTTTAAATAAAGGTGAATAATTGCTTCTCATTACATTGCATTTAGAACTGAGACTGAACATAAAGGCATAGGAACTATACTTTTATTGGTCATAATAAGATTTTCCTCTTTATTTGAACTGCATTAATGAAAAAGATAAAAATAAAATAGAGAAAAATATAGGTTAGCTGCAGGGGGAAAATGGAAACTGGTCGTTATTTGGTTTAAATTGTTTCTGACTTGTAAGATGAAAAAAAAGTCCTGGTTAAACTACTCACTGAAGCAACTGGAGCTATTTTTCATTGTTCTCTCCCTTGAAAACTCTGCCTTAAAATGGCACTCATTATTCACATTAAAAAAATCCTAATCTATCAAAAGGAAAGAGATATATTTGACTTCTATTTTATGGAGGACAAGTATTCATCATCTCTGTTTATAATTACACATTGTGAGCACAAGGCCTAACTGCTTAAAGCAAGTAGGGTTGTTTGAAGCAAGCATAGACACCAGAATCAAACTGCCTGAATTGATTTGTTATCCTACAAGTGGCTCCATATTCTCATGTGCTATTTGCCTGAAAGGATGGTTCCTAATTCAAATAACTGTGATAAAAAGGTTCCTTGAGGGGAGGGAGAAATCATCATTTCAGTTGTGGTGACTTCCACAGCCTCATCTGTAACCTCAAGCCTGCCATTGTGCGAACAGCTGCTGCACCCTGGTTCTACAGAATGAGAGTGAGACATGGGGCTGCACTTGCTTCACCATACTTCAAAGCCCTTAGCCACAAGGTGAACCTTCTTAGATGTTCAGGATACAGTTCATCTGCTTCATAAGGCTCAATAAAGTAGAAATTGGAGATCAGGTAATTGCACTTTGCTCATGCCAAGGCTTAGGCCACTATGAACCTTGGTACTAACACTTTGATTAGTAATTTCCAGCACATGGTAGAATCTGAAACACAGAATATTTTGATTTCTACTTCATTATACTTTTACAGATAGAGCTATATTACCATAATGCATACATACATAATTTAGCTTTATGGAGATTTTTGCACAAATTCTCAAGATACTAATTTCCTGATTCTCGTTATTTCTTTAGTGCATTCTTCATATGCACTGCATGTGGAATCTTTCGAGATCTGAGAGATTCCAAAATATGCCTCTCATTTGAACATTGAATATCACCTGTTCTCATAATTTTTGTATGCTGTTATTTGAACCAAGTCTTCAGAATTTCATACATAAATTACAGAAATCTCTCTGTTCCAAACATGATTCCAAATATGATAATTTTGCCTAATATATACTCCTAAGTGAAATCTAGACTTGTCTTGTATAATGTAGTCAAGTGATTCTTCCTTCACTTGTTTTTAACTCACTGTAAAATTTTAATGTGGAAATCTTGCAGAATGAAAGAAAATTTCTACTGTTAAAAGTAGAAATAAGACACTAAAATATTGTTCTTGTGGAAAATTTTTTCTTCATGTGTTAACTATGACGCTTATAATGAAAGCTCATTTTCACTGCTGCACAAAAAAATCTTATATGCTGCAGAACACATTGATGGTTTTAATTTTTACTGCTGGGATTTTCCAAGGTTACTGTCTTGGTGCCTGAAAAACATGCAACTTAACATGCTTTTTATTGCTGCCTTAACTGGTATAATTAGACAGCATGGCCTGCAGCATAATAGTACTTTGTGGTAATAAAATCTTTCCATTTTAAATTTATTCACTGTTTTACGTACAGTGACTGCACTTTAGTAATTAATTACTTTGTCCAAATTGATGGAATTTTCAAGTTTTCCTTTACATAGCTGAAAATTTCAGACTGGACCAAAAGTTTTTCAGCTAACAACTTCAATATGCCTTTGACAAAACTTTTCTAGTACAGAAACTCAAATATTTAATTTGAAGTTAGCCACTCAAATAGTCAAGTCGTTTTCCAAGCACGTTATCAATGCCATTGCAAAATCAAAGTAGGAGAAGAACCTTGAAATTCACACTCATATTTGAGAAATACAAATATAGTTTTTGTATTCTGAAGGATTGCCTTGTATTTCCTCATGCTTAGTAGCTGGAATTCCATCATTACTAAGATTACTTATGATGCAGTCTTTTCTGCTCAGAAGAATATGTAAAAGAAAGTGCAGGGAAGGATGATACAGGACTGGACAGGGCAGTCAGTTCTGTGAGAATAGACATGAAATGTTGCATTTCTTTAAATTGATAATGCAAAGGACTTGTGTTATGACTTTATTTATTACTCACTGCTTTCTGTAAGTACATCAAAGGGAAGGAGAAAAAATTTCAAATTTAAAGACAAGAATATCCTTCTTTAACTTTTAATAAATTTAGACTGAACTGAAATGGTTCATCTGTTATGCTGACAAATGCTGGTGATGTTTTCAATGGTCTTATTTATTATAGCAAACAAGGGATTATTTATTTTTTATTACATCTTTGCACTATTACTGGAGTACTGTTTAAAGTCCCTGTTTTCCCAGCATAAGAAGGGAACTGTTTGAGCAAGTCCAGCAGAGGGCCACAAAGTTGATAAGAGGACAGGAAATCTTCTACAAAGACAGAGAAAGCTGGGGCTGTTCTTCCTGGAGAAGAAGAAGGTTGAGTGAAGAAATTTTTACTGTGAGAGTGATGAGGCACTGGAACAGGGAGGTTCTGGATGCTGCAACCCCAGCACCATTCAAGTGCAGGTTGGATAAAGCCTTGAGAAACCTGATCTAGCAGGAGGCATCCCTACCCCTGGCAGGGGTTGGGAGTACCTGATCTTTAAGGTCCATTCCAATCCCTTAACATTTGATGATTCTATGGTTACAGGGCTGAACTGCAGCAGGGGTACTGCATCTATCTATTGAATCTGGCATTTAAATTAATGACTGAAAACCGATTGCAATAAGCTCCATGCTCCACCATTAACTGTAACTCATTAATCTGTCAGACTTACCATAGCAGCTAAAGAGAAATTAACTGTGATTTAAATCAATTGCTTAGTACTTAGCTTTAATTGACACATTAAATCTGTGTCAGCGTACCAATACTTGACTAATGCCAAACATCCCTGAGAACATGCTTTTCTGTACTGTAGGGCATTCATTTCAAGAAGCAATACAGATACACAGTTAATTATGATGAAGGGTTTGCCTATGGCACAGAGAATCCTTCTTGGTGATCTGTTGCTGAATGTTTCCATAGGAGGAATCTCTCTTTCCAGAACTGATTTTGGCAGTGGTTAAAACTAAGGATGTCCGTATTCTTCTGACTCTGGAATTACGGAACCCATAGAGAGGCTGAGAGCAACTGCAGTATTGTACCACTCCCTTAGTAAGAAACAACTTTGTGAGTTTTCTATAGCCACATGATCCCTCCCTCAGACAGCAATGTCTTCATGGATGTGCCTTAGAAAAATGACTTCTTCTTTCAATTTTTGTTTCTAATCCTCCCACTCCTGTGATTCTACTGTATAAGGAAAAGAATCCACACGCAAACACATAGGAAACTTTCCTGTCTGGCCCTGCAGGAAGTTAGTTGGCTAAACACTTTGTGGGTGATCAGGATGTCCAAATTTCAGCCCTTAAAGGGCAAGGATAAGCAATAAGACCTCTTCAGTTCCTGGATAAAAACTCTAATCCTAGTCTAAACTGAAAATTGTGGGTGCTCCTGCTCCCTCCATTAAGTAGGACAGCCCAGATGGATGGGAAATTTAAGTCAGGACTAACTTGCCTCTGATCTCAGGAAGATGTAAAAATTATTTGAGCTATTCAGAAAACACAGTTGATGGATTTGGATGAACAGCTTCTCTGAGCAGTAGATTTGAGGGTGTGTACTAATGTGTTTAATATTTCTGGGGGTTTGGGGATTTTTTTGGGGTAAGTTAATTTTTGGGGTTTTAGTTTGGTTTTGTTTGTTTGTCATACATTTCAGTTCTAGTAGATATCCTGATGGGTGTCCTGTGAATGGTTTGGTTAAAACTCTTTCAACTTTGCCTAATTCCATTCAGAGTTTGACTCCAATAACTATCCATCAATACTCATATTGAAGTCAAAGAGAACTAGAACTCATTTGGCAAAGAGCTGACTAAAACTAGTACTTCTACTTTGTTACTTATAATGTCAGACCTCTCCGACTTCCTCACAAAATTAAAATTTAGAGTTCAGCAAATAAATTTACACACTACTTCTGCACCAATTGCTCTCCCTAGGTATGCCACCTGCTTTCACCAGCCACCTTGGATTCTGAAGTGGTATGACATCTGTTAGCATTCTGCTGGCACAGATGATTGCTTCTTGATTTACTTTCTTCTGGGATAAGTAATACATCATTAGCCACCACTACAAATGATGGAGGATGAGAACTTACTGCAACTACTACAGTTATGCCTTTGCCTTGGAGAAATTATTGGGTCATTTACAGGACACTTATTAGCACAGAGCTATCAGACTGAACCCATGGCTAAAAAAAGAATATAATCAGTAGTTTTGGAGACAGCTCCTTGTTGTCTGATTTTTGCCCCTTGTCTTTTTACAGAACATTCAAAATCAGTTGAATTCAACAATATGCTACAATATCTACTTACTTTCCATACCTTTTAGGGCTAAAACATTGTAAATGGATGGGTTTAGTTTATTTTGGTACTGAGTTATTTTCTTTGAGTTTATTATCAGTAACAATACGGGATTTTTGAAGCCAAAGGTAGTTAATATCTAGGATGCTTATTCTTAAAAAGATTAATTATAGTACTGACATACTGTATAATAATGTTTGTCATATCTCCTACTGCGTGTCCTAGAATATTTATTAATTAAAAATTGAATATATTACTCCCTTACTTAATGGAAGCTGTGTGTTCCCAAGTCCTAATGCATTACACTAAAATCACATTTTGAAACTTGTTCAGTATAACTGCTTTTTTAAGCTTTAGCTCAGGGGCTTTTAAAATGTTTGCACTTTCCAGCAGTAGTATAACGGATTAGATGAAAAAGGACATGACAATTACATGAACAAACAACATACACTAAGCCTCTGTCTTCATTTGGTCCTTGCCATGTTCTCAGTTGATAAAAGATTTTGTTTTTTTTTCTGCAAGCAAATGATGTGTCCCTGAAGAAGATTTTGTTCTAACAGCAAAAGGTACTTCTTGCAAAGTGAAAAGTTAAGTTTTTCTGAGATTATTCATTTGATCATATGAATTTTTGGTGCTATATATTCCATTTTGTTTTAATGAATTTTATGTTAGCCCTTTGAATATGACTGGTTTCAATGAGTGAAGGAATGGGCTAATTTTATAAATCTTTACTGAAAACCTGTGGCTGAAATCATCCTCTGTTTCATCTCCTCAAAGAAATATAATCAAATTAGATCAAATACAATTTTGGGAATTCCATATTAAATTTTCCTGATGCCTTCCTTTTGTTGGTAGACAAATATGGCATTGTCTAGAACAGGGTAAATAAGGTAAAATAACAGGTAAAGGTAAACTAGGTCAAGCCCAGAAGCAGGGCCTGCTAACTCCTATAGTCTAAACACCTGTTAAAGTGGGCTATGAGAAGGAATATATTTCTAACTTTAAACAAACTTGCTCAGATATGAGTTGACCTTAAATTTATTGATATGCATGAAATGTAGCAAGAGGTCTATTAGGAAAATCACATTGTTTTAGAAGATTTACAATGATGCCATAGCAACACATAAAATTTTATTTGTATTTGAATTGTACCAGTACTTAGGAGAAAGAGAACATTTGTTTGTCTACCAAAAGACATCATCTAATATCATTTGAAAAGCCCAAATATATGTTGATTTTTTGCTGCTGGTTTGAAAAGATACATGTCTCCTGCAACTCTGTGATATGTCTGCCTTCCCAGATAACTCAGGGTGTCTCAGGGATTATTTAGGCCAAGTTAAATGCACTCAGGCAACTAAATAAAACTTTAACAGACACAAACTCCATTCATTATTGATTTGCTAACCTGTTCCTTTCATAAAGAAGTTAACTTCGTGAACAAGTACACATGGGTCTAGATTAGTAAGGGAGAAAGAAGAAACGTCAATTTTATGGGCTTCCACTAGGTCCATGATGAAAGGGGTAGCAGTAAAGGTTACTTATTGAAAAGTGAATCCTTATTTTAAAAGATCTCCAATACTGTAATTTGCAATACTATGATAATACCAGAACAGTAGTCACAGGCATAAATCTAAAACATTTTCTCTACATTTTGCTAAGCTGGGAAACAGTCTTGTTACCTTGTCAGATTTAGTATATATATTTAAAAATTAAAGCAAAACTGTCCAAAAGTAATGAAATAATTAACCAGTGTGAAATATAAATATATACATTGAAAACTGTTGTTATAGTTGTATATAGTATATATTTTATATACATATATGATGCATTAACAAGAAATGCAAATTATGAATTTAATATAATCAGTTTTCTGAAACTGTGGAGCAGCCATACTCACAAAATAAGGAAAAATATATTGCAAACAGGGGACCTAATAATGGCAGACTAGAAATATCGAATTTTCAGTATTCTATCCCTCCAATCCTACCAGGAGTTAAGTAGCTAAACCTTTATTCAATTTAAATATTTTAAAAGAAGATAGAGGAACTAAAAAGAAGATTGTGAGAGATCCCACATATTGTAGCTTACAATGTTTGTAGATGGAAAGCAGACTAGAAATCTCCTTTAATTAATCCTGTTATGCCAATAAATTAGCTTGCATATGTTCCTATACATTTAAGTTTTGAAAATCCATTCACTGAAAAAGAGACCTTGTGACTGAAAGATCAGACAATGTAAAGACTGCCTAATTTTTAAAGCAAGGGAATAAATTCAGATTCTCCAGGAGTGCTTTTGAAGATTATTGTCTTATCATCAAAAACAGGCAAACAAGAAATTATGAATACCTACTATTTCTCAGTTATGTGTATTCAATACATTTGTTTTTAATTCACCATCAATATCTTCATGGTTGCAATGAAGTTTTAGGTCAGTATCTATTCATAATGCCTCAGTTTCCAATAAAAAATGCCTTGAGGAGGAGGCTACCGGTTTATTTTTTTGGGCTTTATTTTTTTTTTTTTTTTTTTTTTTTTTTTTCTGGGAAGGAAAGATATGGGATTAAATTTCCTCCTAGGCAAAATTAAATTTTAAGCCTAGAGGCTTGCAAGTTGGGATCTTTCCGAACTCTGGAGAAGGCTGCAGCTTGTTTGAGCTGAGGTGAAGTTAATTTACTTCACAGTGGCTGGTATAGGGCTGTTTTGATTTGTGCTGAACACATAGTTGATCGTTTAGAGATGTTCTTCTGTATTGCTGAGCAATGCTTTAACAGAGCATTTTTTGCTTTTCCAACTGCTGGCACAGCTAACACCTACTGACCAAGGCCATATATCATACTATATGGCATCATGCTCAGTGTATATTGGGGGGGAGAAAGGGGTAGTGGGGGGAAAAAAGGAGGAGGGGTATATTTGGAGTTATGGTGTTTGTCTTCCCAAGCAACTGTTAAGTATGATGGGCCCTGCTCTCCTGGTAATGGCTGAACACCTGCCTACCATGGGAAGCAGTGAATAAATTCCTTGATTTGCTTTGCTTGTGTGTGCAGATTTTGCTTGCCTTATTAAACTGCCTTTATCTCAGCCCATGAGTTCTCTGGCTTTTACCCTTCCAATTAATTCTCTCCCTGATCCCACTGGTGGAGGAATGAGCGAGCGGCTGTGCAGTGCTGGTTTGCTGGCGGGGGTTAAATCATGACAAGAGGGATTTTTGTTGGCTTTGCAGTGCTTTTCAGCCCTGGATGAAATTGTTGAGAAATTCAAAGACTCTGCAAGCTGGAGCACTAGGCAGAGGAGCAGAGAAGCCTGTGATTTGGGATGACCTTCAATTTGGAGAGAGGGTGGAAGGTGTCAGTCTGTAGATCTCTGTCTAGGGACACCTGTCTGATGAATCTAAACAGCAGCACTTCCTGGGTAAGATGGGTAATGAGATAAAGGGTCAAATAGAAGTGCTTAGGAGGGAGAGAAGACAGAACCCAATTTCTGTGCTGAAGGAGATGGCTGCTGCTGCTGAAGTCTGAATAATATGTCTGAGATTCTGGTTTATTTTGTGCAAAAGGAAATCAAACTATCTGAGAGATGCTGAGGTTTTTTTTGTTTTGTAAATTGGTATTAGGATCTAAAAGGATTGGGGGGGGGTGGGGGCAAGAGGTCTATCACTATTGATATAATAGCAGTAATGACACAGAGAGTGGCATGTCAGTAAAAAATGTGTATCAGACCACACCTTTCTGTGATTGCATAGACTTTTAAAGGAAATTAAAACCTGATTCACAGACTCATATTACTTCTTGTTCTGATAGCTTTAAATGGCCATAATTGATAGCATGCCGTGTATTGTCAATGAAAAAAGGAAAACACTGTGTAAAACCCAGATTCTTACAAACACTTTTGATAAATTGTATGATTTTACTGTTTAATTTTAAAGTATTATATAATGGTTTCAACTATTTTTAATATATGATTTATAATAGACCTTTGCACCATAGGTATGATGTATAAAAGTCTGAGCTTACAGCTCTTTCATGCTGAGTGGTTACTTTGGATACTGTAATTAAAAATTCACGCCCAGCATATGCACACCCAGAGTGCAGCAAGTACCAGCTATTCAGAATTGAATGAAGACATGATGGGAGAACAGAGTTTTTAAATGATGATCAAATGATACTTTGAAACTTATTCAAATCAAGAATTTCAAGATCATGTAGAATGTTTGTACTGGGAACTTTTCCAGGGCATATTTACTAGACTCAAGAACAGAAATTAGGAACCAAGGCGACAATCTGAAAATCCTTTATTTTCTTAATTCAGGTTCATTCAACAGCTATTCTAAAGTCCACTGTAGCTTTTGCTACTGTAAACAGAGTTAGCAAATTGCAGGTTCATTCAAATCTGACGGAGTCAGGCTATAGTCTTATAGTGATAGATGGGGATTTATGGGCTTAACTCCTATTAGCGTTAAGGGGAGTTAAGGATAAAATCCATATATATCATGATGAGATTAATTTCCATTGCTTAAATACATTTCATGAAGCAGCTACACTAAATATATTTTTAAAACTATTGCTGTTGACCTAGTCCTTTGATTTAACTATTTTTAATAACATTTTTACACTGGTGTTATAATTTTAGGAAACATCATGATTGTTACATAATCATAACCCCAAGGGAATTCATCTTTCATGACTGCAACAAAATAAGAAATTTTATAAAGAGCGTACCTCATATGATGTGAAGAGGGCTGTACAGTGATGCCACAATCTTATTTTCACAGATACTAAGTTTCCTACCATAGTGTCTGAGTAGAACTCAGCTTGCAAATTAGATATTTTCACAGCTTTTTCTGGATAATGCTGCAATTGTTATATCAGGATGCAGATTTTTAGGAACAGCCTACCTGATAACAGCCTTCAAACAGTTTGAAAAGACTAATATAATAATGTGGAAGTGAGAAGATACTGGGAGGGATGGGGATAATGTCACATGATTTCATAGTGCAGGGCTATACAAGTAATGGTTTTCCCTTTAAGTGAAAAAGCAATCAGAGGAAGAGGAATCAATGTAAACAAACATAGATAAGGGGAAATAAGAGGTGTGAACTGTTCTCCAGCTTTGCTAGAAGATTAGATGACTTTTAGTAAACAAGGGATATAAAAATTTAACTAAAGGCTAAGTCTCTCTTGGAATGAGAAGATAAAGATTCTGGGAGAACCTTTGTTAAGTTTGTAAAGAAACCATTTGTGTTTTAGGAAGCATTAGAACAGGTGATGAGTAGTATTTAAAGCAGCACTGTAAGCGCTAGCAAGGGCTTGAGCTGATGATATAGGAGGTCACTTCAGGTCTTCTGTAGCTAATAATTGTAGTAAGTGCTATGGGGAAGTAGAAAGCTTTCTGTCTATAAAATGAGCTGTTCAGCTTTCTGTATTGTAATGTGTTTTCCAAATTCTTTAAGAATGCATGTTAAAATGGACCAGAAAGAAGGATACATTTGTGTGTCTGGATGAGCTGATTATAACACCTGTCCTTGTAAATATTTATCTATTTTAGATTAACCAGAGCAATTACTTCTAGCTTAGAGTAGTAAGGCAGCTGTAGGTCTGGATTCAGCCTTTTCTTCAAATGAGGTAAAAAATATTTGAAGTTAAGTTTCCATTAGTATAAACAAGAATTTTAAAAAATGTCACCCAGCACACAAGCAGCAAGGCTACTACTACTTCCCTAGACCTAAGAAATGACCTCTGATTAATGGGTTATAAAATGTTTTCAGAACTTGTTTATATCTGAAGTTGGTATAGATAGTTGTATACCCGATTTGACATTTTTTCCAGGACCAGGAAATTAAAGCAGAACATACTGTATGTATTCAGTAGTAGTATAGAGATATTTTTTTGATATATCAGCAAATCAGGTACTTGACTCTCCCGTTTCTATGCACAGCCTCAAATTGAACTCATTCTTAACAGCACCTCTGAAAACACCTGTTAGTGATGTGCAATACAAAACATCACACTTGATCTGCTCTTGCAAGCAGTTGGTGTCATGCCACACCTTGCAACTTGGTGAGACATCTGTGCTACCTTTGCCTTATATTTTCTTGTCCCTCTCCACTTCATTATGCTGTTATAAAGCCAGCCAGTGTTTTATGTAATATCTTCCACCACAATTTCCAGGGAATTCCAAGATTCCCTTCTAAAAAGTTATCCTAGGCTAAAAGCTCCAGAGCAGAAGTGTAAAAAAAAAAAAAAAAAAAAAAAAAAAAAAAAAATTGTTTTCCATTTCTACTTGGAAAACCAATGGGCATAGGAATTCCTTTATAATTTTGGAAAAAACCAAGCAAACAAACCAATTATTTGCTTGCTAATTCATATCTTGTATATGTAGTGATGTGTTTTTCCAACCATACTTTGGCTGTATCCCATGGAATTTCTTTATAATATGGAATAGATGCTGTATCTTGGGAGGGTGAAGGATCTCTCTGCTTAGAATGCAGGTTCAGCAACAGGATTTGCCTGGATTAATCTGGACATGTAACAAGCTGGACAGCTGTAGACTCACTAGAATTTGTAAAACCTCTGTCTACTTTTGACTCTGTGACCCAGGATCAAGGTGGCAGAGGCATATTTCAAAATATGAGAAGTCAAGGATGTTATATAAGCTGAAATCCAAATTTGCATATGAACAATCAATTTTTATGTGTCTTGATAGAAGGGAGTTGATTGTTAAACATGCAAAAATTTCTTTTTATTTTTTTTTTTTTTTTTTTAATTGTGAAACTGTAAAGTGGCCATTATTGCAAGGCCTTGCTTTCACTCATCTAAGGTAAAAAGGATGGTGTTTCCTCCTGATACTTCAGTATTAACACATTCCTATATATACTGGACAGATTTTTCAGTGTATTTTCAGTAAAGAAAGGCATCTACTTCCTTGCATTTGAGACAATAGCCTAAATGATTAATTTGAGGAAAAGTGTTTGGTGAAATTCTTCAGCATTGAGGTTTGTAATGTGTACAAGGGAACACTTCCAAGCAATCCATTGAAAGACAACCTAGAATAGGTACATTAGAACAAAATCAGAATTCCTTATTGAAGAAAGATCAAACTAAAGAAATTAAAGAGCTGTGGCTCATGAAAGGACAGTAATTATGGTGGCTTAAAAATGTGTTGGTCTGATTTAAAGGCACATTTTATTTGTAAATGCAAGATAATCTCATTAGTGGGGGGAGTACAGAAAGATCTACAACATGCTTCCTATCAACATTCAATTCTTTTCAGACTGAATCAATAAATACCCCTGAGCAAAAACATGGTAAGGCAAAATAAGAGACATATGATTTTCAGTTGAGATTAATTAAGAGTGTTAAATTTAAATTAAATTAATTACTTTGGTGCTAATTGTCCACACTGTTGTTATTTGCCATCACATCTCTCCATGAGCATCCCCTTCAATGCACTTTGAGCACAAGCATTATGCTAAGCGTATTAACACACACCGAGTAAAAATTGCTGTAAATCTGCATTAAGGTCAGTGTTGTACCTAACCTTTAAAATGCAGAAAGCCTGGTCAAAGTTTATCAGTCACATTTCCTAGAATAAAAGTAGACATTTTGGTATGGCCCACTACATACCCAGCAGACTGATTGTTTTGTGTATTCAGTATTCTGACTCTGAATATTTGCAGCTGAAAATGTTGGCACTGATATTATTCTGACCCTGTGTGACTGAATAATCTCTTCTTCTGTTTTTTTGGTAATTGCCAACAATATATATAAGACACATCTCTTGATGATCAAAAAATCTTTTAGCCTTAGGAGATAAAGTGTGAATACAAGTTGAGCACAGCTTGAGCTACAAAATCTCCTTCAGGAACTTTTCAGAGTATGGCGATAAAAGCTGAAATTTAAGTTCCATTCCACCAGTAAGAAAAGTATTTGCTTTTCTATAGGATAGAAAAATCTATAGGATTTTTCTACAGGAAAAATCCCATATTGCCAATATAAATTTAATTTACGTGACTGAGCAATCCAACTGATTTGTCAGATTTTTAAGGTTAAGTGTGCTAAGGTACATTACTATTTATCCCAAATGAAATGCCTGGCACATTTCTTCGTATTAAATATGTTATGTTAATTTTATTATAATGAACTAGTAATTTCATTCTAGGCTTTCACAATTTTTAAATCTTTTATTCTTTTAGATTTCTAAATTCTTATGT
This sequence comes from Certhia americana, assembly GCA_018697195.1. NCBI lineage: Eukaryota > Metazoa > Chordata > Aves > Passeriformes > Certhiidae > Certhia > Certhia americana. Next base: position 30,709,150 of record CM031860.1, read on the forward strand.
GTAAAAGCCCAGAATAACAGCAACTTGTAAAATATGAAACACTGCTCCTAGGTTTTCCATTATATATGTGAAGCAATAAGAGTTTTACTTGTCTAGAGGATGAGTGTGAAATTCTTTGTGAATATCATTGAGACATGCACAGATCTAGTGCTACCATTCCATTTGATAACACAGAAAAATTGGTGAGGCTGGATCCTAAGTGGTGCCAATGTTTGTTTTAGGGAGCTTTCAATTATGTAGCTTACTTTTTTGTCTGCCTTCTCAGAGCCTACATGGCATAAATGAAATCACTTATATGATCACTTAAAATCACCTAGGTTCAACTAGAATCACAGCTTCCTAGCAAGAGGTGGCATTCTTTTCCCTGCTGTGAACCATCTAATTTGTATTTTGAGAAAAACAAAGAGAATATGAAATAACTGGAACCCACACAGGGAGGGAGGGAGGGAGGGGGAAGGAAGGAAAGGAAAGGCAAAGGCAGAAGGAAGGAAAAGGAAAGGAAAGGAAACAGGTTTGGTTCACATAGGAATGGAGGAAATGGTAGGAAGGCAAGGAAGGAAGGAAGGAAGGAAGGAAGGAAGGAAGGAAGGACGGAAGGAAGGAAGAGGAGGAAGGAAGGAAGAAGGAAGGAAGGAAGGAAGGTAAAGGATAGGTAGGAAGGAAGGAAGAAAGGAAGAGGAAGGAAGGAAGGAAGGAAGGAAGGAGGAGGAAGGAAGGAAGGAAGGAAGGAAGGAAGGAAGGAAGGAAGAAGGATAGGAAGGAAGGAAGGAAGGAAGAAGGAAGAAGGAAGGAAGGAAGGAAAAGAGGAACCAGTTTATAGTTGCAGCTGTAAGCCAATGACGCTACTTTTTGGTTTGTCTGTATCTCCTGAGCTGTCAGAGGAGATGTAGATAAATTAAAGAGAATGTGCTTGCCCAAGACACTGCCCTTCCCATCGCACACTGCCACTCTCCTTGCCCTTACCGAGAGGTATTCAGCCCAGCAAGGTGAGATTGGCACCGGGCTACTTTGCAAGCGACGCGGGATTTTTTAACCCCTTGTTTTTCTGCCTGTTTACTCTGTTATGCACAGCCGAGGCAGCAGAGGGAGCTCAAAGATTTTGGTCATCAGCAAGAGAGCCCAGAAGGGGCGGACAGAGACGGACACTGCCGGGGGCAATTGCAGCGACAGCGAAGGACAGGGCTCCATGTATTCGGACTTCTTAAAGCTGATAGATTATGTGCATACCCCATTATCAGCTGGTAGTTTTAAATAAAAGGTATTTAAAAGTGGCCAGGTTTGATTTTGTACTTGTTGCTTACTGAACCTATTCTGCTTACAGTTTGGAAAAAGAGGTATTTATCAAGAATTTCAAAGTCTTTTTTGAATCTAAAAATTTGTTCTAATGAGGTAAGACATAGGTACCTGAATTTTAAAGAATACAGTAAATTCAGTTGATGAAATAGTGAAAATTGAAGACATACTGAACTGCAGTGAATGGACTTAAACCATGCAGAAATTCAGTTTGTGAAATAATGCAAGATTGTTTTCATTGTCATTTAAAGGTAGAAGTTTTTTAGAGGTTCACTGTGGCTGTTAGGGGAGAAGAAAAAGCTAATAAACCATGTAACTGAAAGTCCTATATAGACAAAAGCCTTTGTTCTTCTTCAAAGAAAGATCTGAGTCTCTGAGAGGTCACCAGCAGCTGACAATAAGTAGAAGTCTGTTTTGAGCTATTCCAGTGAATATGTTATTAACAGAACACAAGCAGTGTGATGGTTGTGCTTGAATGTCCTGTTTTTGAATGCATAAAAACAAGAGAACGAAAATCCTTATGGTTCTCACTAGGTTTGGTATTTTCTGTAACATATTGCATTGCCTGGAACTCTTTGTTACAGACCAGGTCGTGGCCTACCTTGACTGTTTCAATATGCTTTCAAGGTAACACAGAGCAGAATGTAGTTCCATTATAAAATAGAAATATTGCACTAACTTAACTAAGTTGCGCTGAAAGGAAATAGTTATAATTCTCTGGGTTTGGAGAGAAAATACACTTATGATGTGAATTTGGTCATCCTCTTCCCAAACTCAGGACAATTTTCCAGTGTTAACAACTCCAGTTTTGTATATATCCTTTATATAGCAGTTGAGTGGCTAGGTCTTTGCACTTACTGACCTTGTGGTCTGTCTCCTCTTTTCGACCAGATTCACTCATCCAGACAGTAGGAAGTAGCCGTGGAACACTATTCTAATCGTGTGGGTATTGCTTAATCCTCTGATTGAACCTGAATAAATCTCTCTGGATGCTCTGTCAATCTGTTTGGGATTTGCAATCTGGAAAGGCCCCCAAATACAAATTAAAGTAATTTTCTGTCTAAAAAAAAATCATCTACCTCTCTCAGTAACATCTACTACTATGTTCCAAGGTAGGTAAAGAACAGGCAGTTGTTAATACCACTTGGAGATAGGGGGCATAAATATTTGACTATATAAATTTTTATTATTGTTTTCCTAGCTACAGGTCCTTGGTTACATTAGGGTTTTTCAGTAAGTTTTTGTTTCTTTGGGTTGGGTTTTTTTTTTTTACTATATCAATTCAGTTGTGTCATTCCAAGGACATATTCTAACCCCTGAAATTGTTGGGATTTCAGAGTATTTTCTATATTTGGATCTTACAAACTCTCAGTTGTTCTGTCATTTCTCTGTATTTTAACTTTTTCTGCCCCAAAATTACTATGTAGCTGTTTTCAAAGAGGTATTTTTAACTTTCTTTAAAAAAAGTTAAACATTTGTAGAGAGAAGGAATGCCAGTGCCTCCCCTCACTAAATTTTAGTGGTTATGTCTGTACTCCAAGTTACTAGCTTATGTCTCACCTTTTAGTGAGATTATCCTGGGGTTTTTTGTCAATTTTTGTCAATTCACAGTTCAATATCTAGTTTTGCTAGATTTACACTCTGACCTCTTCTCCTTATTTTGATAAAAACTCATCTTTTTGTACTGTATCTTCTGTCTTTCTTTACTAGAAAAATTTTAAGTGTATGTACAAAAGCATGCAATCCACTTCTTTTTATTCCAAATTTTATATACCAGTTCAATGTCTTAGTCATTCTATTATTTCAGTGCAATAACTACAGAAGAAGGATTTTTAAAATAAAGTATACATCTCCATATGCACTGTACATAATGAAATGAAAAAATATTTTTAACAAAGTGGTTTATTTAATTACCACTTTTGAGGTTAGAAAGATAGAACATTGTAGAAACTAATATCTATCTAATAATTATTTAATTTCAACTGTAAAATAGAACTCAGGAGAAATAATTAAAAAAAAAACCCTCCTACCATTGGCTTTACTTTTACTTGTGTGTGATGGTGAAACTTTTGTTAAAAAAAAAATCAATTGCCAAATTAGGAATTCTCACTTTCCATTTTCAGAAGTGGATTTCCTTCTTTGCTTAGTTCCAGGAGAAGAGAAACCTTAGGTAGCTTTAGAGCTCATGGAACATAATAAACATATTTAACTTGAACTTCAAACACTGACTGAGTTAAAATATCTTACCATGGTTGTCTCTGCAATGGATCCAAAGCTGTTTATAAATATGTTGCATGTGACATTAACTGGAGGACCTGCAAAAGAGGAAAAAAGCCTCACCATTCCCTGTTCCAGAATTATTGATTACTAATTGATTATTCAATATACACCATTCAGGACCAACATTTACTGTCTTTGGAACGAATAATTCTACATTCACAACTAATTTAACTCATGATTAAATTTGATTTTTCTCAAAGGTACATTACTTATCTCACCAGGTTTAGCATTTAAAAAAAATCACACCAACAAATTTCAGTATAGAGCTTCACACATGCTTCTATACAAAAAAGAAAATAAACAACATCCCATTTGAAATATACAGTAAAAATATTTTATGTGTATTTCAGTGAGAATGCATGTCACTTCTCACAATAATTAGGGGGAAAAGTGACTTTCTTCACTCAAGGTAGCTCCTACCTTCAATGTTATCTGTCATAAATGGGAAAAGAAATGCATTATTGCTGCTCTTATCTCTATTGCTTACAGGAAATTAATTTAGATTCTATTCCAATTTCTCTTAAATTCACAAAATGTTTAAAAGTCCTTTTATAACTGAATTATTTGTTACCATGGGTCCTCAGTCAATTGTTTTTGCCATATCTTGCAATTTGAAGTATCAGTAGTGGCAGAGCTGTCATTATTATAACTGAACAATGAATTGCCTCTTCAGAAGGAAGAAATGGAAAAAGGTTCAAATTATTTTTTAGAATTCTCTTTAAAAATTTCATTGTGGAAATGTGTGCTAATTTTTCCATTAGTCCTTATCAATTTCAGTCCATGCCCAATAGAAACAAGGTTTTTCCATCTCAAGTTTTTTTTGTTACCTTCCTACAACTCAATATTCTTATATCAATAAACCAGTTTAGCATTGGAGAACCTGGATACTTTTTGTAGTTGTAAGCAGTCTAACAATTAGAGCTCTCTATCTGGAATATGAAGACTGGTCTTATAAACCTTTATGCACTATCTTTTTTTCAGTATCACTGAAGAAAGAAACTGCTCTGTCACTACTGGTGGTCTGCAACTAGAAAAATCTAACATGACAAATAAATTTCACATTAATTAATTGAAGAAATTAATTGAAGAATCCGAATGTCCATTAAAAATTCTGCCAATATGACAGAACTTGAAACATCCAGCTTTCTTTCCTGACAGCAAAAATTGTTTTGAAGTTCTGTACAGCGATTCTAACAAAACAGTTCCACACATCAGTCTTTGCAATACACAGTACACCTATGGAGCAGAATTCTCAGGTAAGGGGGTTGCACTCACAGTCACTTTGGTACACAGTGAATTATTTAGAGTTGTTGAGTATACCCAGTACTTCTGAGAATTCAGTAAAAGCTTTACATGCTCAACTCCTGAAAAGGATCAAAGGGAAAAGGAAAAGCAGGGACAGTGAATGAAGGCAGAGTCACTATAAAACTGTCAGGGAAAAAATTGTACTTCTTGCCCATGTTTGTCATTTGTGTGCAAGGCAGCTTTTCTTTCAAACACTTCCATGTTGTAGTACCTGCCATACTTTCAAATTTTATGGGATGCTATCTTGTTTAAAATAGCACTATATTTTAAAATATATTTGCTTTATCAACATAGTTGCTTTTGTTAAGCAAAATCTCTAAATCACTACAGTGCTGATGCCTAATTTTGATTGCCTAAAGAAAAAAAAAAGGCAAAACCTAAATGGCACCAAAATTACAATAAAATAGTTAAGAGCTAGTTAAAAGGAGCACAAAAATAGAATCTAAAAGTAGCCTGCAAATGTTCTAGAGTTAGCTCAGACACACTGTGCTGAGAGTAAAAATGAACTTCCCAAAGCATGGTCAAAAAGAATCACGAATGAGAAGCTGTAAAAGCTGGAAGTCATATTCGAACACAGGAATTCAGACAAGTTGAACCTAGATTAAAGAGAGGCAGAAAAGAAATAGAGCTAAAACTCACTAGAGACAGAAAAGCTAACAATGATCTATCTACAAGGTGTTAAAAATAGAATCCTGCCAAGATCTGAAAGCTGAAAGAAGATGATTAAGGTATAAAAGTATCCATGGAAGTGAAGAAGGTCAGAGCAGAAAAACCAAATGAAGTCTTTGTAGCAGCATTTGTCTCCAATTGCTGGCTGTGTCAAATACTAGAGCTATTCTGCTGGAATTTTGTGTGAGGACTGTAGAAGATATTTCAGGCCAAGAGAACAGGAGCAAACTGACTGGCTGAGGTGATAAATCCAGACATTATAAAAACCTTTGGAGAATTGTGGAAATACAGTTCACTTTGAGCCAGCTATCACCTTTGTCAATTTTGTAATCAGTGGAAATATGTACCATGTCCAGCAAGTAAAACTTGAGTTAAAAAAACCACCCCAGATTTCAAGTGTGATGGTGGAGGACACAAACATGAACTATATCCCTGCAAACCTTGCCTCTGTACCAGCCAAACTGGTAGAAATAATGAGAACTTTTATAATTAATACATAAAGATTAATATTATATATAAATACATTACAAAGATTAATATATTTATATATTAGAGAAAAAGATGTCAAAAAGTCAAAAAGGATCAAAAATTCTATGACAAGCTGCCACACAAAACCAGCTTAAGTAGAAGAGGACCTTTCACACTGAAAAAGGTATACTGTGGGCAGTAATCTGCAAATATACAAATTTGTAAAGATCAAAAGGAAGTAATACTTCTCCATGTCTTAGTATGTCACATGACAATACAATCAGTAAAATAATCAAAATCTTAAAGCAAACAAAAAATTTATACTTTTTAATATTCCAAAACACAAGGGTTTTATAGCCAGAAAATAATGAAAAGGCCCAAAATATAAACAAAATCCAAAAGGGGTCAGGAGAACATATGTAAATATTTTTTTTTTTTAATTAAGTCCTAGCTTTCAAAGCTTCTAAAGTAATGATTGCTGAAAAATGTTTGCCAATAGCAGGGCAAGTAACACTTTGCATCTTCCTATGTAAATGCCCACATTTTTACCTTAATATTTAAATTTCTTACACCTAAGTAACATAATTGTGTTCAAATTTGAAAGGCAGTGAAGTATTTTGAATATTTACAGGAATGGATATTGTCAGCAGTATGGACACTGAATAATAAAAGCACCTTGTTATAGGTTTGATATAACAAAAAAATAAATAAATTTGCAACTGGAACAAAGCTTTTACAATGATTATTATTTTCCTGTTGCAATCCATAGCTGAATAAATACTATGTCTTCTCTATTATATTTTTTGAACAAGAACTTCTATACAGTATTCCATATCCAAAAGCAGAGCACATAGACAAAATACATAATTTTGTCTTCTTGACCAAGATTAATTAAATAAAATTGGTAATTAAAAATCTTGTCTACATAGGAATTTTACTGGAACAATAAATTATTTAAAATTAATGTCTGAGTTAAATTATTATTACTTATCCTCTTTCTTTATAACTATCACTAGTTTAAAACCTGAAAAAGGCTTTAAGCCCCAGAATTTGTTGTAGCAGTAATAACACTAACCAAAGAGTGGCAAAGTCACTTAAGGAGATACTTATTCTTAAGGTAGGTCTGAATCATTCTGGGCGGATCTGTTCAAAGTGCATAGCTGTCCAGAAGATTTAGAATGTGCATTTTTTGAAAAGGAACAATGTCAAATTAGGTTTTGTCTCTTTAGGTTTCAATAGTTACAAAACAAGGTTCTAAGTCCTTTGAGTTATAATTTCAAGAAGTACTGCATTTAATTTCATAATCTCTAAACCATCTGCCTATTCTTCACTGTTGTCTCATCAGAAGACTGATTGGATGCTGTCCATGACAAACTGCAAAATTTAATCCCCAAATCATATAGAGATAGGTTTGAAATGCCAGTGAACGTTTATAATTTCCTGAGAGATATCAGCATCACTAACTTAAAAAGAGCAAAGCATTTCCAGCTGCAGTAAATCCTGGGTAATAAGTCCATATATACACAACCAACTGTTTACGGTTTGCTGATGAGGAAGTAATCTGACAAATCTCTTACATGGTCCTTATGAATCAGACTGGGCAAATTCTGGTAAAACCAGCACATAGTAGTGGCTTTAGAGTCAAAACCATTTAAGTTTCTGGAACTTGGAGATGTCAAAATATTATAACATTTCTTGCTGAATAGGGATTAAGATGGAAAGGCAGTGACAGATGACTTAGAGGAGAAAGAACTGCCAGCTTGAAGGAAATTTTTTGTAGTAAACATGGAGTAAAGCCTTATAGTGAAATGTTAGAACTAAGAGAAACTCTTGGATTTAAGAAGATAGGCATAGGAGAAAACAACTAAGGCAAACTAAGAATAATTTAATTTTTAATTGCAATAGCTTTATTCTTTCAAAACATTATTTATAGTCTGGTTAATTTAAAGACTGATACCTTGTTTAAAGATTTAGCAATAGAGTTAGACATGGCTCCATTATAACATTGGAACTCCTGGTTTAAAAAAAAAACAAACCAAAAAACAAAGGATAGTCAAATTTGCCTAAACTTTCCAGACTAGAAGTTAGAATGGATGGCATTTGTCTGTAGTTTTCATATTCATATAAAAATATAGTTTGAGTAATTCTTCATTAAATACTCTAAATGTCTGAGTCTGGATAATATGCTAAGACCCTCAGGAGACACAGTCATTCCATTTGCAAACTTTGCTGTTTCAGTCTTTGAATTTCCTTTGTTTTAATTAAACCTCCTTTGTGATAAGTGCATAAAAGGCATATGCCAAGACAAAATTCCATGTATTGAAAGCTTGCAATTTCAGTGGAGAGCTGGGAACAGGGAAAAGATCAAGAGGAAAGATGGTCCTTTTGGCATTTCAAGGCACAAATGAGGCCCAGGAATGAGGAATATAATTTGGTGATAGAATTAGTAACTAAGATAAGATGTCTTGAGTTTGATGGTCAATGACATTAAAGCACTCTTTAGAACCAGACAGATATAAAAATTCGGCCAATCTTTCACAGAACTTGTTTTCCATATTGTTTCATGCTATGGCAGTCCAAGGTAGGAATCTGAATCAGTAAGTTAAGCATTTCAGGAAAGGAAAGAAACCAACAAAACCTCATTAGACAACTCAAATCTAAAGATAAGGTATATTTATGAAAGGCCTGCAACTGGGCAGCTGTGAAAGTGGCAGGTGTAGAGTTGCTACTGAAATGAACTGCCATACATACAAAAGAAAGGCAAAAGAAGGCCTTTTTTTTTTTTTTTTTCAGTGAATGTACTTCTTAGTTTTCATATTTTTGTAAGGAGTAATGTCGACATACTAAAAAGCTGAAAGTTTAGTTTTGAAATTACCTTTGAAATTTGGTCTGATCCTCGCGTCATAGCCTGACATCCTACCCATTAGCTTATCCAGGAAATCGGATGGTGACATTGGCATGCTACGAGATCTTGCACTGTCAGTTTCCTTTGTGGCTACCAAGCTAACAGCAAGGGAAAAACAAACAAACAAACAAACAGACAAACAAAAAACAAACAAACATTTGTTAGAAGTTTTGTTAGCAAAACTTTGATTATATTTAGTCATTCATAGTTCATTTTTATAGGAACAGGAAAACAGGGAAGCTAAGACGGTCTAATCTACAGAAGTAGCTGTGGATGTGGAATGTCATGTTTTGGAGTCTATTCTGAGGTTGATCTATTTTGACTGGGTTTGCTGTGATAGAAGCTTGATTCAGAAAAAGGATCTTAATTAGAATATTATTACTATCACCAATTTCTGTTTTATGTTGGTACGTAACCATAACAAAACAGATCAGTCTCTTGGCAGGTGGCATTCTTTAATGTTGTCTTAGATTTTCACCTTCTGTTAAAACAAAGTGACTGCTACAGTGGGTAAAAAAACCCCAAATCCTAACAACTTACTGAAGAAACTATTTTAGGACAAACTTTTCCTCTCAGGGCCACAGGACTAATGCCAACTCCTATAGCTTTCTCTTTATATGCATGTAAAACTCCCACTGACATTCTAAAGTGTGATCTGCACATGTTAAGAGAGCAGAGTAGTGACACTGTGATCAGTCATGAGACCCAAAGTCTTTGTTTTGTGGAACAACTCTTACTTGAGTGCCGTCTAACACACTGGAAAAACAGTCAGAAAATACATAAATTTTGAGTAACATTGTGATACACAGTGCAATTGAAACCATTTTTGGCTTTTGGAGTCTCAAAAAAGATAAAGAGCTTTGCATGTTTGTGCTGAATTCAAGTCAAAAATCTGTTACAGGAGGACTTAAGTCTCTTTTACTTATCCAATTCATTGTCTCCATATCAATTCACTCTTTTAGAACTATTTAAATATGCTTTTGTTTGGATGTAAACACAGGGAATAATGTAAAGCCGTTAGGATTTTTCTGACTCTTAAAAATTCCATTTTTAAGAAGCAAAGCTAAACTTTGCTTCTTAACAATGGATGAAATACCAAAATGAAAAATTCCATACAGGTATGTATGTATGCAGAGGCCATGTGGAGTGCAGACTGAGAATGTAATTTCTTTCTTTTCAAGACTCTTTCATTCAAGACTTTAAAAGTTTAAGTTTTATAGAAACTTCCATTTAGAAGATCTGTTAAAATTCTTGTCTTCAAGTTTGAAATTTGGATTTATTGTCTTAAATAAAAAAATTAGTCCTTGAGAGTTACGAATTTGCGAACATATAGGATATGAACACAGAAGCCTCTATAATTATATGGTTTGCTCATATTTTAATTAAAAATGGAAATTAAGTCTTTTAGTTGACATATTAAATCAGAAAGTTAAATTTTATCCTTGAGTTTATTTGCTTAGCTAGTTCGATTCTATTCTTTGTGTAAGTTGATTTGTATATTCTTGAATTTTTAATAAATTTTTAATTTTTGGGCTATTTCTAAATTGTTTTGAATATTTTGGTACCTCTTTCAGAAAAAAATGTTTCTTTACTCTCCTTCAATAGCTAACCTAGTTCTTTATTTCTTCCCATAGCTGCAGAATATATTTCCGTTTCTGAGAAAGCAAGTATTCAACATATTCTTTTTATAGTTCAGTTTCAAATTATCTTATTGCCATAATTTTCATTATCTATCAATCATTGTGAATGGAAGTGATTCATCATATTATTACAACTTGTACTGATTAATGTTTCTGTAAAACATCACTAATGTCTATAAAGCAAATAAAATACAAGAGCCAAATTACCGTTTATTGGGTATTATCTATTTGGAAGGCAGGAGAATCAAATTACTGTGTATATACACTTAAATTTCTTTCCAGCAGTCTTCTATAAGGAATTTATATTTCTATTCTATAGGGATATAAATTTTCTATACTACAGGATATACAATACCATAGTTTTATTCTTAATATACATAAATTATCTAGAACACAAATATAGAAAGGCCCAATGTTAGCTTGAATATAATTTTCTGCAAAGGAAGAATTTGTTTCTTTGCTCTTTTTTTTTGAACCTTCTGTAAATCTTTCCTTGTTGTATCTGTAGTTTTTTCCTTTGCCATGGAATAAAATACTTTGAAATTAAGGTAACTAATGCTACTGGGAAAATAGCAATTGCTGTGGCTATGGATTTTCTCAAATTGACATTTACATTTTTGAATGATGGCATCATTAATATTTGCTTTCATTAGTCAATTTTAAGTTTCAGTATATCTTGAATAATTTAATGCTTGCTTATGAAAAGAATACATCCAGCATAATTAGTTCCTTTTGTATAAACAAATTTTATCTCACAAGTCAAGCTGTAATTTGTAACTAAATATTTTTTCAAGGAATGTTTTCCCTTTTACTAGGCTTGGGGTATAATGAGTAAAAGCTGTTTGAGTTCTGAAGAATTCTCCCTTTTGATTTAACTTTTATTGAAAATATGTATTTCAAGAATACTGTTGGACAAATAAAACTTTCATCAATCAAAGCTGACATGCAGAATACTCATCTAGTTATAACAGAGCTAGACTTGGTAATGTAGTAAAACCCGAGTAAAGCTGTGGATTTTAAGAAGGGATTTTCTGTTTCCAGATTAATATAAAAATTTACTCTGCATGGTAAGGGCTCTTCAGTTTTATTGGACACTGCCTCTGAAAGATAGGCCTCTGGCTAAGGGGTTAGAGGAGGGTATACTCCTCTTGTGAACTAAGAACTGAGCTTCTTTTAGTGTTAATAATGCACATAGCTTCATCCTCGGTACACAGCTATTGCATAAGTCCAAGAACGGCTTTGCGTGCCTCCAGAGGGAATTCATTCTGACTTGTCACAGTTCTTTAAAGAATTTGTACATGCATTTTCTAGCAGGCAGAATTATAGGAATTTAATATCAGCAAGGTACAATGGACTTGTGTTTAGCATGAAGTCATTATGTGACTTTAAATTACTGAGAAAGAAAGCTGTACACTTTTTTCAGAGGTAGAAGCTTCCCATTGTTGAAGCCTTTTATTGGAGAGAGATTATAACCTCGCAGTTTTCTGATCTGTTCATATTTTATGAGGAAGTTACCAACAAGAATGCTCTCCCTGGTGGTGATTCTGAGTTGTTCCTGTGAGATATTGGAAAACATTACTAACAGTTATATGGATTTATACCATTTTCCAATTTCAGACTTAGAACAGTACTTGACTTCAATTTCCAGGATGTATCCCGAACATCTTTAAAGTGTAAATTAAAAAGAAATTTGATATCTGAAGTTGTGGACAAGAATTAAGAAAAAAATTGAAAATGTCAAAAGATTCATTCAAAATGATTTGTGACCAGACAAATTTACACCATCAAAACTTAGGGTAAGAATTTTCATTTCAGATAAGCTGTCAAACAAAACCAGACAAGATCAGAAAATTAGAATCACAAGGACTATAAATACTCCTGTCTCCAGTCTATTCTGTTCATTAACTTATTTTTTCACCTAAAATCTGAGGACAGATCAGGCTTTGCATCAATGCCTTGAAGCAATGTAAAGTTGGAATTTCAATCACTGAGATAGGAAACTATCCTAAACCACAGGTATTTTACCTAAAAAAGTCATATTTGAATTAGTAACTGTTAGGTCAAGCTGAAGATGTTTCAAGTGGGATATAAATGTTAAAGAGTAAGAAGCAGCCTGACACAGACAAGATACAGCTTCTCTAGATCAGCTACCACATCCTTAATTTCAGAAAGAAAGCTGCTTGTAAGAATGGTGTTCAAAAATGCCATCTATAATCTGGAAAGAAAATGCAAAGCAATTGATCGTTTAAAACTAAGAAATGTAAAAAGAATTGACAGAGACATAAATTCTGATGATGTGAAGAGAACAACCTTTTTCTTAAAGTCAGCCCATTCAAGTGGAAGAGTTTAAGACACTTAGAGGAAGGATATTAAGAGATGTATAAACTGTGGGCCGAGTTGGAGAAAGCAGTGAAGAAGGACGCAGAATTCCTCCAACAACTCATCACTGTTGTGGTAAAGTTCTCACTGCGCTGCTGTGTTATCCAGTGGTGCAGAAAGATTGAAAGAGTGAGTAGAAGCATGAAGGTCACTTATTATTTTATATGATATTAATGAGAGCAGTTCTGGGATGTTGCATCAAATTTCATGTCTGGGTTTTAAAAGGACATTAAAGCATTTGGAAAGGTACTGAACAAAGCCACTAAACCATGACCTTAGAGTTAGGGAAATTTGTTTCAAGAGACTGGATCTGCCTAGTTTATCAAAAAAGAAGAATTAAAAAAAAATGGCTTGATTGAAGTGTATAAATATCTCAAGGCAGCAGAAAGTGCTGGACAGTTATTTAAAGAAGAAAGGCAGAAGAAAAACCATTGAGAGATTGACAAATTCAAACAGGAATTTGGACACACAATTTAATGGTAGCAGAAGATCAAACTGTACCAACCCAGACAATACAGCTTTCTGGAAGAAACAATTGAAGAAAATGTATTGTTTTTCATATATGGATAGCTTGGTGAAAAGGACTGATATAAAGAAAAACAGGCTAAATTCAGATTAAACATTACAAATCTCATGCAGGTATCTTCAGACTGTCAAAAGGCACTTGACTGATTTGAGGAGCTTAAGGAAGGGGAGCAATGGACATAGTTCCAAGTGTGAAATTATGTCTTCTCAGGATCCTTCTACACAGGGGCTGGCTGGGTTGCAGGCTTGCAGTTGCTGTAATGAGGTTTGCGAGATACAACTGTAATGTTGGCTCATCTTTCTCAATTCCTTTCACAGCTGGGTATTTGACTTACTAAGCAGCTGTATGAACATCAGCTCCTTGCACAGTAGGGACTTAAGCTCCAGAAGGGAAAGTGTACTTGAGCTGTCCGTAAACTAGAAGCAGATTAAAAAATCAGAGGTTGAGCACAACTAGGAAAACATAGAAATGTTCTGTCTATGACATGCACCTGCAAAGAATAAAGAATTGTAAGCTAAACTATAATGTTGCCACAAAAGGTAATGGATGTGAAGTAGCCAGGAATAAATTTAGATCAAAATTAAAAGACTTTTAACCACTGAAACAATTCAGTTATGGAATAGTTTAACAGTTTGAGCAGAGATAGATAGCCCTGTGTGTTTCAAGATGGAGCTAGGCCTTAGGATGTCACATGTATGACTGTGATTGCAGGTGATGGGATTCAGTCCTGTTTTAATCCTCTGCTGAGAATATGTTTACATTATTATTTATTCTTTTTTTGGTTTTAAAATAATTGCTGCAACAGAAGTCTGAAAAAAAAATAAAAATATAGTTAACACAGCTATACAGCCAGAGCACCAAAACCTACAGAACAGATGAGATGGGAGATCTCATCTATCAGCTGGCAATTTAGTCACCAATATAAAGCATGGGTAATAAATTTGTACTCCTGAAATGTCTATTTAAAGTAGGCATGTTTGTGCAAGAACACCTTTCTTTTCCCTTGCTCCAAAAGAAAATTATTAGAAAAAACTCTTCAAAGGGCATTTACAATCCCCACAAATGTTTCCTTCTCTAAAAATTTAATGCTGCAAAAATCAGATTGCTTTCCCATGTCTTTTCTTTTTTTTTTTTTTTTCTGAAGAAGTACTACTGTGTTCTACCTGTAAATTGTCTCTATCTCTCTCAACCTTCTGCACATTTTTACCAAAGCACAAGCAAGGGGAAGAAATTTTACATATGAAAATGCTTTATATAAGCTTTATTTTGAAAGGTGTATTTTCAAAGGTGATTTCAGGCCCACTACCTTTGAGACATGTTTTTACTGCAGAAAGTGCTGGGTTTTACTGATTTCCCTCATTTAAACATTCATCTTCAAGGTGTGTTATTAAAAAATTCATTTCAATGTGCAGTTTCAGCCTTAAAAATATATGTGTTTGAAAATATTGAATAAAAAATGTAATGGACTACCATCAGCATTTCTGTAAAAAAGATTGTATCACTCCAGAAGGACTTAATAAGAACAGTATAGACAAAAGGGAAGAAAGAAATTACATCTTTCACCATTTGCTGAGTCTTCTCATTTTGTTGCTGCTATAGGGAGGTGACAGAGATAAAGAAAGAATATGGTGTGCTGTAATTATACCTTTCTCTGTAAAATTCCTAGAGAGGTGTTTCCAAGTCCAATTTAGGATGATCCACTCATTTATCCAAATTACCCTAAGAGTAGTATCCAGAGTCATGCAGACTTACTTTTGAACACAATCGATACAAATTATCTTTGAATTATATGGTAAGTTCATTTTCTCCCTTCCATAAGTTAACTTTTGACATATTTTTTCTTGAAAATCTTACATTAACACCAAGTTACTTTCACATTAGTCTTGGGGATTCTTTTTATCTGATCATAAATTACTAATTTTCTCTCAAACAAAACATCCATTTTTAGTCATTCAGACAGGTAGAAGGTTTTCATCTTGTAATGCATACTACAGTGCTGCTACATGCATTGTGATGGTCCAGTAGGTCTTTCATTTTATTATTTAACTTATTCTCTCAGACAGCAAGTGTGGTCAAATCCCTGGAGCAATTTGATGTTGTGTTTGTAGTCCATTCTCTCCAGCTGATGTTTGAATGTTTTTAATGTACTTCATATTAAAATACTTCCCAGAGAAGCTAAAAGAAAATAATTACACCTTTAGAAGGAAAGCAGAAACTGCAGCCAATATGCATTTAATTGTATGTCCCATGCATTACTACACAAATGGATTTCAGTAAATTAGTCTAGTGGTAATTATTCACTGGTTCACCAGCAATGGTTAGGTGAATTAATATCATGACTAGTCTCCTTGATTCCATAGCTGTAAGCAATGGTGATAGAATTTATCAGCTTTTAAAAGAAAATATATTCTGTGTAACCATGTAATTAAAGTGGTCTGCTAGGAAGGAAATTATCCTCTAATTGGTGTTGGATCCTCTAATGATGTTGGATCATCTGGTGGTGTCTTGCATTTTGAAACTTTTTGCAATAAGGTTTTGTGATATGAAGATAGCATTCAAAGCCTCTTCTGAATAATATAGACCTTCATCAAATACATTTGGTAGAATTAATGGGAAAGCAAACTTTTAATTTGATGAGGTCAGAAGTGTTTTTGTAATGGTAAAAAAATTGCTTTTTTTTGTAAGGGTAATATCTCTAACTCTCTGACCTACTAACTTTGTAGATAAAGGACTAACAAGATCAGAGTTTATGGTAAGCAGAATTTGCACACATTAGTCAAGATGTACATAAACCTGAAAAAAATAACTTTTTGAGAGTAGAATGTTCCAGCATGTACCAGCTTAAAATAAAAAAAAAACAAGAAATAGAATAAGAATGGTTACTGAAGACCTCAAGCTCAATCCAATCCTGCTCCTTTTAGAGACAAAAACTGCCCTCAATTTTAGATTTAAAAAAAAAAAAACCAAAAAAAAGCCCCAATAATGTAAAGCATAAACAATACTAATTTGTTTGATTTTTGGTGATAAGGCTAAGGCTTTTCCAAATTTTCTCACAGTTTATCACTGAAATGCATTTGTTCAGTTAAGTGGCATGACACAGATATTCTTTTGAGTGATGTGTTTAAACTGACTAACTGAGATAGCTGTATCAGAAGAGAAATACAAGTCTCTGTGTTTTACTGTGATAAAGAATTTTAAATTTGGAAACTTTGAAGATTAGGATACATTGTGGAGTGGTAGTTCCAAACACAGGATAAATATTTTTTAAACAATTATTTTTGAAAATTTCAATAAAATTTAAACCCAACGTCTTTACTGAAAATTAAAATGTTTCATAGAAAATAAAAGACAAATAGACTTTTCTGATTGGAGGCCATTCATCAGCAATATTTATTTATGAAAATCCAGGGCCGTTCTGGAAAGCCAGGAGCTATGTCAGCGGGTCACAGCTGCATGGATCCAGTACGGAAAATAACATATAAAATCATCTGTCACTGCTGTTCCATTCTAGCTCACACAGAGATACTTCTGAGAAACAAAGCAAAACACAAAATTCATCTCCTTCTCTGAATTATCATTGGAAGACAAGCTCTTTACATGGTCTGTATTGTGAACTCAGGGTAACTGAACTCTTAGTTTAGATGCCCGAATTAGACAACGTTACTTTCTACCGTTCAAGGTTAATACAAGGAGATAATTTCCTTCCAACTCCTTTGTATTCCATTATGAAAATAACTCTATTTGAATAATGATTTATTGGTGAATAAATTAATTTCATTCTGAGGGACAAAAAATAAGTTTCCAATGGTGAAAGAATAGTGGAAGAGGGTGGCATGTAATAAAGCCAAATATAGCAAATGACAGAGAAATAATTAAGTTTGCAATGTGTTAACAAAGACAGAGATTGCAAGTGCTTTTCATATTATTTCTGCTAAAACTGACAATAATGTGTTTCTTGCTAATTAAAGATGCAATCTCTTTTACTTGTTGTAGGTCATAAAGTTGACAGTTCCTATTGCAAAGAAAATGCAAATTTTCATATCCTGCAATGCTTTAGATAATAATAATTTTATCAGAATAAACACAGAATTCTTAACTCATGTTTGCCAGTGTTATATCAACCAAGAGGAGCATAAGCATTGGATCACCAAGACTTTAGAAAAGTATTTTCTAAGAAAAACCCTCAGGAAAATCTAAAATATTTTGTGTAAAATTTAGATTTTCTACTGATTTTTTTCAGGTTTAGATTTTTCTAGTTGCCCTTCTATCCTCTTATTTTGTCTGAGTGCAAATTGTCAGAATAATTTTTCAATATAATGCTACAGAGATAAGTAGAGTTGCATCATGACACATTTTCAGTCAAATTAACAGTGCTTATGTGCAACAACCCTCCCCCCCTTTCTATTTTAAGTTCACTAACTATATATTCTTTATTATTTTAGTGGTTATAAATGAAAGCTACATCAATTATATAGGGTATTGCATTTCAATGTCACTATTAGAAAAATATTTTCTTTCAGATTTAAATATTTTTTCTGTTTCATCTACAGAATTAACACTAAATTTTAGTGCTCCTGTAGCTTAGGCAATGATTACACGCATTTTTTAACATTCCTGATACCTTTATGGTGTCATCTTTTTTTTTATTGATTAATACAGTCAAGAATTCCTCCAGCACAACAGTCTTCCTCTAGTCATGTTTGTCATGGAAGTAAAACAGTTTTTTAAAGTAAACACATGTTTAACATATGTTGACATAAGGTACACAAACAATGGACTATAGTTTCAAAAAAACTTTGGACTGCTGTGGAGTGTTTCAGCCCTTCTTAACAGAGAGAAGAAAACAGAGAATAATGGGATTTGAAGTTTTCTGATTAAGTAACTCTGTCATTATCACCATTCTAGCATATTATAGTCTAGATAATGTTAAATTTCTATAATTTTTTGTGACTTGGTACATATTTATCAGCACAATGCTTCTCACTTTCCTTTGGAAAAAGAGGAAATGCTTCTCACCTTTTCTTATGGAAAAAGAGGAAAACTAATTTGTCAGCATTTTTCATAATCCTATGGGCAAGGCTTTCTATCTTCATTAAGATGTGGATTAAACAAACTACAGGTTGACTATACTTTTGCTTTGTTGTATTAGACAAGTTATTGTTGCCAGTTTCATCCATGCAGCATGTGAATCAGTATATTTTATAAATTAGGACTCTGTTCTGAATATTTTTCATTGTTTTTCCAGAAGCACATCCTTAATAGTCTTTTAACCTGTTGTATAGACTATCTTTATAAGTGACCTAAACTCAGGTCTTAGTTTCTTGCCTTTTTTTTTTTTTTTATTTATTCAGCCTACTTTTGGGGGAGCAAAAGCTAACTCAAAGAGGAGCAGAAAATATTTCAAATATTCAAATTCTGAAAAATCTCTCACTCTCCCAAGGACCTAATGAATGAGTTTCAGTTTTGACAACTTTAATTTTAAATCAAAAATGGTTGGATCTTCAAATTCAAATAACTTTATTTTGGTTTGATTTGGTTGGAGTTTTTTTAATTTTTTTTTTTTTTTATTGATTGTACTTGGCTAAAAGGAATGGAATATATTTTTTAGATATTACAGAATCTGTAAGCTACTTATTTACAGTAGTCTGAACTTACAGTATTCTCTCACTACAAAGAGTGATTTGTGTATTCACTAAATAATGCAGAAAAGTTATTTGCATTATGCATAGATTGCAAAATGACTAAATAAAATAATTTCTTGAATATTCTATGTTGTTACACCAGATATTCTTCTATAAAAGCTGTCAGGGTTGAATAATGACATTTATTATCATGGTTAGTGCATGATTCCTCTAACCAACTGAACTTGCACAGGAACTGACTGGTGTCTTTCACCACCACAATGAATTGTAATGCAGCTGATGATGAGGAGGCAACACAAGACCGAAAGGCAAATTAATGCAAATGAGACTTTTGACTGTAAACTGTTGTTTTTCAAGGCAATTCTTCCTAGATCTAGGAAGAACCTGTGAGAACCTGTGAATTCTGCAGAGTTCTACTGATTATAGCTGCTTTGTTGATTCTGTATTTAAATACATCTCAAAATGTCCTTTAAATTGGAGAGATGAATATCACTGAGTTTCTTAGTTCTAATAGATTTTTTGCTGTTATGGGAGTGCCCCATCAGCTTTGCATTTATTAGATTACTGTATTGCCAACAGTATAATCAGAGACAGTGTCCACTGAAGTGTACATCTGTAGAAGAGACATCTTTATTGTAATCGTAATTAATGCCCAATTAGAATGTCATATGTATTCTAGTCCTTCTTTATCCTGTTTTGTTTTAAAAATATACTTTTATGAGCTGCAAACCCTAATCAAGACTGAAAATGGGTTCTTTTGCTGTGTTTCTTCTTAATTTTTACTGTGAATAAAAATCTTCTCAGAAAATCTTGCATTAGAATAAAGTGATTGAAGTTTATCAAAACTAGACAAAAAACTGATTTCGAATTAAAACTCCACATTTGTGAAGATTGAACCACAATTCAATGAAACCCTATTCTGTTTGCCTTAGGGAAGCTCTGCTTGTATCAGTCCTGTATCTTGAGTGAGCATGTGAGATGGATATTTAGAAGATTTGACTTTTTCTCTAAAATGTTTGATAAAAGTTCTGTTAGAGAAAAGCTGAATGTAGCCAGAAAAGTCACAATATAAAGTATTTTTTCCCAAAATGTTTCTCATGAAATTGTTTATTTTGATTATGCAGCTAATTGTAGTGCAGATCTGTGTTATTACCTATAATGCAGAATTTTCAATTAAGATAAAATATTTCTAGTTGAAAAAATACTGTTTTCTATGAAATATATTTCTATGAAATATATTTTCTATGAAAAATACTATTTCTATGAAATAGAGTTTTAGGAAACATATATGTTTCGATGTAGTTTATGAAATGATGGTAGGCTTGGGTGGAATATTGTTCAGTCTCCTTTCTATTTCATCAGTAACAACCAGTTTTCCAATGTCAATGGAAACTGAAGTTGCAGTCTCAGGTTCTAATTTTCAAAGACTGAACATCTTCCCCACAGAATTAGAAGAGATTTTTTTCCTGCTTTCTGCAACTTAAACTTCTTTTTATGCATTGAAAAATGAGAAAATCTTCTCAGAACTTTGGAATTATTTGTGAGACAGGAATGGTGATGTTCAACCAGCCATGTTAATTTACATGAGATATGTGGATTAGGTAATTTTTTTCCCTTTTATTAATTCTATCCAGGATCAACACTGTAATAAATCAGTATGAGACTTTCTTTAACAAGAACAGAGTTGAGCTTCAGGGTGATGATGAGAGTGACAGAATTCATGCCACATAATGACAGAAGCCAGTATTCTTAATGCATGCACTGAAGCATATTCCTTACGGAATAAGTCAGAGAAAATAAAGTGAAGGTTAAAAAAACAGTGCTGTTAGCCTTTCATGCTTCCACCAAAATTATCCTGGTCCACTACACACCTTCTCTTTCACACACAGAAAGTGGTGTTTAAACACCACCTCAGATACATATTTAGTCTTTGTTTTTCTATTCTTCATTATGGCAGCATGCCCTTATGTTATCATCCCAGTATTATGAACTTTGTACAAAGAACTCCAGATAAGCTGAGGGAAGGAAGGGTCATGACTTGAGCTGATCCCCCACTGCCCTCACAAATCATCCACCACATGAGCAGGGGTCCAAGTAGAGCACCCCCTCCTCTTCATTGTGAGGGGTATCATTGTGAAAGCTTTGAGGACACTGCCTCCTTCCCAAACAATGTTAAAGACTATGTGCAAGACCTGTTTTCTCCTGAAGCAGTCATCCCTGTTGAAAAGGAAGAAAAAGGAGCATTCTGTTAACTATTATTTAGGGAATCTGAGCAAGTGCTTTGTAATCATATTTTAATTATAGACGAAAATTTGAAGACTCTTGGATCCAAAGATGTGTAGAGAAACAACAGACACACATAAAGAGCTAGAGATATTCTGAGAGCTCATTTACAGAGCATTAGAGTTTGGGGAGAAGTTTTGAAGATGAAAGGTAAAATTTTAACACATATATGGAGAAATTTACAAATAGTATTTTTAGTTCCAGTTCCCCACTGTATTGTACTTATTGTAATCATAGATTACTGTCACAAGTGGGGACATTTCATTCTGATTTTGTGTGGTAAAAACTTGCAATATTATGTTCAAAACAATTGACTATCAAATTTTAGTGCACAAGAGCTGAGGGAAACTACAAGATATTTTATTCTATTTTGTCTTGTAAATTAAGAGTTTAAGCAAACTCTGAAAAATGTGCTCTTTAAAAAGAAAAAAAAAAAGAAAACAAAAAAAGAAAATAAACTATCCAGAAAGAATTCTTTCTAGTGGAATAAAGCAATGAAAAACCCCACTATGGATTTTAAAAAAAAAAGCTTTAAGGGGATGTATTCCAAATATGATGCTGAAATCTGCCCACTTGGAATTTAGTTCTAATACAGCTGAATCAGAGGTAATGGATCTGACCCAATAGCATCAGGGAAAACATCCCCCAGATGCACATCCCTTCATAGAAGTTCTATATGTGTGCTTAGGCACAGAACTGACATTTACCCTAGAACACAGGAGTTAGGCACAACTTCTCTGTGTGATGTCAGTGGCTTAGTCATGATTGATTTCAGACTGTTTATTTTTGCCAGCAATTTACCACTTTGTGACATTTATTTCATCTAGTAGGGCACTCTTAGTCAGCACATATATTGCTCACAACCTGGAAGTTTAGTTGGTCCCTGAAGATGGAGATGTCTTAGCCTACATAGCCCAGAGAATGGACTCCTGTGTGTTACTGAATCTAATAAAGGACAGTGCAGTTTTGAACCCTTTTTGAAACTACAAGACTTAGCATGATAAAAACTCAGGATCCTTTTAGAAACTGAGTTCCACTGCATGCCAGAACATTACAAACCAATATTTCACAAAATGGTCCCTAAACTCTGCAGTCCCCCACTAAGATGTAAAGTCATAATAATTTCAAAAAGAAACAAAAGAGTAGAAAAGAAACCTTTGAGAACTATGCTGGTATTAGCTAGGTATTTCTGCTGAGTGGTTACTTGTGAAATTAAAATTAATTCAAGTTAAGTGTTGATAAAAATCACACAAAATTTTAAACAGCCAATTGTGTAGAAAGCCATCTGTGAAACTGAGTATTCTGGTACTTGTGGATCCTCAGAGATGCAAAGATTATATTACATAGTATATGAAGCCTAGAGCAATGGTGTGATGGGTAGCATAAGCAAATTTTTTTTTTTAGATTAAATGTGTTTATATATCTATCTATCTTCTATCAAAGAGTTAATGCAACAGAGAGCAAAATATTAAGACAGTAGGTGATGTAGCTATAACTACAGCTTGAATTTTATTAGAGGAAAAGAATGAGCTTGCTTTTTAAATTTCATAGCTGTTTTGATTTTGCTTATGATATTTTTCCTAAATCAGTTTTAACTGTAAGAATCCCATGCAGGTTAATAGCAATTAACTCCACCTAAGTAACAGTTTGAGAAAATTTAGTACTCTGTTCTACTTTATTTCACTAAAAGAGCCTTGGGTTAATCTGCTGCCTTGCTTTTTCCTCCAAGCATTGATTTGCATTAGTCGGTAGCCCCACTACCTGTGCAGCTTCACTATTTCAACAGCCCCACCAAGGATCACAATCCTGTCAGACCAGAGTGTTCTTGAAATTTTCTACCTTTTCTGTGGTCTCAAACTGTTTCCCTTGGAAACTGCATTTTGCTAATGTTTCATGTCACCAGAAAGAAACTTCAGTAATAACAATATCGAAGAGGACTGATCTTCCTTAGGGAAGTTCCTACCTAGAAATAGCCCTGACTCTCCCTGCTGTCCCCATTCATTTTGTACATCAGTGGTAAGCCCAGAGAAGTAACAGAGTAGTATGTGGTATAGAAAAATTGTATAAGAAATGTTGGAGTGTGGAGTCACTGTCCCTGCAGAGTTTTAGTGAACGACTGTACATGGAACTCCGTCCCATGGTCTAGTTGACATGTGGGTCTTCATTCATAGGTTGGACTTGATGGTCTTATATGTCTTTTCCAACCTAATTGATTCTTTGATTATGTTTATTATGTGAAAAATCCAGTTAAGTGTAGGTTGGGTGTTATTACCCTGTTTCCTGTTTTATTCAAAAATGTGTACTGGAGCAATTCATTAGACATTTGAGTGGAAATGTAATAATGAAATGCATTCTTTTATACTTGTATAAATATATGCCATCTTTTTTTTTTTTTTTTTTTTACATTTTTTCCTACTCTTTCTTTTATTGTAACTACTTACACTTCCAATGCCACATCATCTAAAGGCATTAGTCAGAAAGGATAATATTACCTCAGAGTCCATAAAAAAATAATGGATTGAGTTAGAAAAAAAGTACAGTTCTTAATATTCTCACTCTTTTCTCTTGATTTTACTGATAGCAAACCATTCTGCTTTCTGATGCTCTTCTCATTCTTCTGTTTTGGTTGTGAATTCTTGTTAAACATATTTTTTTACTATGCATTTTCCTGTTCTCTGAGATGTTTCCTTTTTGCTGATAGTTGATATCTTCTAAAAGGAGCCTTTTACTTGACCTATTCATGATGCCTATATATTAGTGAAAGTGATATCTTCTATTTCCTATCTCCCTTCACTGATTCTTTCACTAAACATCATGAAGTTTAGTAGGAAAAGCAGTAAAGAGGGCAAGAAGCAACACCACACACAAGGGCTCTTCATCATTCATTACTTGAGAAAAGCTGATTTGCAGGAATAATTCCCTATAGGTATTATTACATAATACTCAGTAAGGTCAATTGAAGCCTGTATTCTGAATCTGTTAAAATAAGAAGCTCTAATCTTGTAAAAATTTTCATTTTCTCTGATTGTCATGATTCCTAGGATGTCTGGACAAAATTAATCTGATTGAGAAGCTATTACATTTATCATCATACAGAAGCACAGCACTTATCTCACAATATTACTTGCTTTCAGTTGTTGTAATCATCAATTGGCTAGGAATAAATTAAGAGAAGTTGAAAAGTAAGAAAATTCACTAGTATTCTAAGAACTGGGAGATTTGTGGTTTTAATTGAAAATTCTGTGTTATTTAATTTTCTTAAAGTTTATAGTATTATAAACACAAGAATTTATACATAATATGTAAATAGATAATCCTTTTCAGAAATTATAAAGATGGTAATCACTTAGAAAAATAACCAAGTTTTTATTGAAATAAAGAATGGATAGCTGAAGTCCTGATCAAATTTGTACTCATGAAGAAACTCCTATTCGGTACAAAGGGATTTCAGTGTCTTCAGTGGTATAGTTGAAATACAAGAGAGATTGGTAGAGCTGAAATACAAGAGAATTTGAATTACATATTCTTGGTCACAAAACTCCATTTTGTAACTTTTGACAGAGTTTTGGAAGTACACTGCTTCCCTAAAGGTGCTGATGCTCTCCTCCTAGACTTTTAGAAAGACCCTTCACCAGAGGAGTTTGTCTGACTGGGCTCAGTGTGAGCTCTGGAAACTCAGCTATGAAACAGAGCTTGTTTTTGTTACTTGTTTGTATTCAGCAGGGGATCACCATTCTTCTCTCAGGACTTGTTTTTGTTTCGTTTAACAGTATTTTTCCTTTCTTATTTTTTCCCCCACAGAAGTGCTGGGGAGATTCTCATTGTCTCTGCATGAGCTAGTGTGCAAGCATACTTTCACCCAGTCTTGTACCTTCATAATTTTGATGGTGAGCCTGACCTGCTAACCTGACCCTTTGGCTTTGACCTTGCACATACCTCTTCATTACCACCTTTGCCCATCAATTTGAACTTTTGAACTGCTCTTCTCCTGCATAAGTGCTGTGGGATTGCAAACTTTTATGGCAGAATCCTGTTCCTTCCTGCATTGCTGTGAGTCTGAACTCCCAGCTCTCGTACCCTTCCTCTGCTGCTCCCTGAGATGTGCTAAGTGCTTTTCATTGGACCTGGAGTCTGCCGACTGGTTGATTCCACAGAAACTATCTTTCAAACTAAGTCTGGGCTGCTGGAAAAAGGTGTTGTGCCTCAGTGCTATCATCTTGCAAAATTTGATTATCTTTTACACACTTTTAATCACATCTTGATTTGAACACTTTTATTTCTTGAGTACCATTGTAGGTCTAATTATTAACATATTAATAAGCTACTGAAGCTTCATTAGAACAACTGAAAACCTTTATTTTCAAAGATGTTTGTGATGTTATGTCAGATTTAGTAGTTTTTAGCTGTTGTTTTTTATTTTTTTTATTTTTATTTTTCATTATTTAAAGGAACTAATACTGGCTTAAAAGATAATGACTTTTTCTTCTTATAGCTATCCACCTGAAATCACTTTGCAATGAAATGCAGGAACAATTTCAAAACCAGTTAACCTTAAACTCAGATATGCCACAAAGTTAGGCTTCATGGAGGTTTTTCCCACAAAAGTCTGTCTTTTAAGAGCAGTTATCTGAGTCTGTGGTACTGTTTCCTTCAATATAAGTCTAACGGAGTAGTGAAAAAGAACAAGGAAAGAAGCAATAATCTAACTGTTGCATGATTCTTGATCTATGCTAATATGGATAAATAAAGAAATACCACATAGGGAGAATCTATTTTGCATTTCCCCAGTGCAACCTACCTTTGCATCCTGTTCTTTCCCCATACACAGGTCTACATATAAAATACACACACTATACCCTTAAAGGAATAAGGAAATCCCTGTCAAGTGCCTGACAGCGTAGTTCTAATAGATTAGTGCTGGTGTCCCTGAAAATTCCTGAGCTGTTATAAAACTGGTTTTGACTCACAAATCTGATCTTCACATTTACTCTACAAACATGATCTTTCTTTCATCATGACCTCTTGGAATTCAGGCAAATCCAGAGGATTTTTTGCTAACACTATTACTTTATTGAAAACTCAGAAGAATTCTCAACTTCAAACTATATCTCAGATTTTTTTCTTTCTTTGGTAGCAAATTACAGTTATTTTAAGGCTACATTACATTATTTTCCCTACATTTTGCCTTTTTTTTGCACCTGGACCTCTTAGTATCACACTCAGGCTTGGACTGGCTGTAATTTTAATATGTAATTTTTTTTTTTTAAATTTTGGATCTCATAATAAATTTTCTCTCTATCCTCAAATATATTGCGTAAACCAGAGTGTTATATGCTTTAACCATTGTCTTTCATGTTTCAAATATATGAATACATTATCAATATGTGTGTTAATCTATGACATAACAGTACAAACATATATTATGAAAGGCTACGGATAATCACAGAATCTTTAAGGCTGGAAAAGACCTCAAGATCATGAAGTACAACCTTTGACTGAACATCACCTCAACTTGACCACAGCCCTAAATGCCATGTCCAGTCATTTCTTGAACACCTCCAGGAATGGTGACTCCACCAACCTCTGGGCAGCCCATTCCAATGCTTGACCACCCTTTCCATGAAGAAATTCTTCCTGATATTCAATGTGAATCTTCTCTGTCACAGTTTGAAGCCATTCCCCCTTGTCCCCTAGTCCTCTCCTTGTTGCCTGGGAGAACAGGCTGATCCCCACCTTGCTACAGCCTCTTTTCAGGGAGCTGTGGAGAGCAGTGAGGTCTCCCCTGAGCCTCCTTTTCGCCAGATTAACCAACCCCCCTCTTTCAGCTGCTCCTCACAAGACTTGCTCTCTAGACCCTTTCCCAGCTTCATTGCTCTTCTAATCTTATTTTTTTTTCTACAACATCTTTCGGAGATCAAATTAATAATTAGATCTTATAATGACCAATATACATTTGTTTCTGCCATTGTAATTTGAAGGACCTTTTGAAGTGGAATGAAAAATTAATTATTGAAAAAAAAAAAATCAGGTGAAGTTTCTTCTTGTGAAGCATGCATCTGGAGACTTTGCTCATTAAAGTAGCAAGTCTAAATTTACACTGAAAAACATCCTTTTTTCTATCTTCACAGGCATATAATTTAAACATTAATTTTAAAATAGCCTCAGGGCTGTTGGACAAGTAATGAAGGCTTTTCTTGTTAGTTTCATTCAGTTTGCTCACACAGCCTTCAGTTTCTTAATGAAGAGCAAAAAAGTTTCAAAGTTGCACAATGTAAGGAAAGAGAACATAATTTCTTCTAAAAATGTGTGAGCAAGTAAACCACTTAAGATTTAAATCTTCCTAGAAATCCATATGACATCCATCTTCTCATCAAGTGTTACATAGGTGCTAAGGCTAGAGTCTGTGTCTAATAGAGAGTGGAAGCAGCTACTACTCCCTGTTCCCTTTGCTCCAATGGATATTAATATATTTCACTAGGCTCAAGTTGGAAAAGAAATAGAATTAATGGCTCCAGAGGAGTTGAGAATTTTACAGGTTTTAATATTTTAATTTTTTTCACTTTTTTTTTTTTCTATTTTTAGAATGGAAAAGATTCCTGTTATCATG
Source organism: Certhia americana (assembly GCA_018697195.1). Lineage (NCBI taxonomy): Eukaryota > Metazoa > Chordata > Aves > Passeriformes > Certhiidae > Certhia > Certhia americana. Next base: position 30,737,147 of record CM031860.1, read on the forward strand.
GACAAGATTCCTGTTTTGAACTGACTCAGGTTTCTCATGTATTATATCTAGACTTAAAGTCATCAGCAGTCTATAATTTGAGATTGATATGGAAGATAAACATGGATTCTGAGCAGCTTCCTGAACTCTTTCTTCAGCCATACAGTCCTTGTGCACAGTAACCATGTTCATTATCATAAAGTGACTGTTTATGAGCAAAATGCTCATTACAATACCACAGTTATCTGTGAAGAGAATAGTTTGAATTTATGCTAAATAAGATATCTTTATATGTTTGGAAAAAATTCAGTATTAGTCCAGATTTATGTGATGAAAAATACCTGTATGCTTTTCATAACTAACTTTATAGCTTTTTTCCCCCTTGGAATACATGCTTTTATATAGTTAAAGGATGAACAATTCAACAGTAGGATGGCATTTGCATAGAATAATATGCAGAGGAAAAATAAGTTCCAAATGTGCATTGAAAGAGAATAATAATAGCATAGTACTGCTTGTATCGCCTACACTGCACACGTGTTTGGTTACCTACACTGAACATTTACTCACTGCAAAATTTAAAAAGTAATATACATGCATTGACTCTTTCCTCGCAGTGTCAGTCTCATACCATGTGACCAAGTTTATTAAAATCTCTTTCTTTTGGCACAGTTACAATAAAATCACATTATAAACTATTTATGCTACACATGTTGATACAAAGCATGTCCTTAAATTAACTTCCAAAAGGAAAGATTCGCTATAAACCTGTGAGCACTTGTGAAGTGTGGGGCACTACATGCTGCTGACTTAACTTCATGGGTATAAATCCCTTACATGTATAATCCCCAAACTCTCTTTTCAAATTTATATTTCCTACCTTGTCTTTATTAAATAATAATATGATTCTTAAAATAGTCTGGCACTATCATGTTATATGCTGTAGTTTGTTTATTGTGATACAGAGCTAGAATATTTGTTGATAATCAGCATGGCTAACTACATCAGCAGTGAATATATGATGACACTGAAGTCTCTTTCTTTACACGTGTAATTTTTCTTTTAAAGTTTTTCCTCATAGAGGACTCAAGCTCATTTTAGCCTGGTATCACCACACTTCCAGAGCTATGTGTTAAAAGAATGTTTACATTGATATAATAACATCACTTTACTTAGGGTGCGCTGGACAGAGAACGCTGTATGAATCTCAGTCTTCTACTCAGGTCATAATTTATGGATATGTTGCCATCTTTCATAATACAAATCCTAGACTATCGGTAATATGGCAAATGCTTTCCCTCTTAAGGGAACTTCTGTATCCTGTCTTTGTATCTTTTCCTCACTCAGCTAGTGTTTTTCTGTTTCTGCACAAGCCTTCTGACCTAACACAATCTGTGATTTTCCTTTTGCTGAAAAGAACTGACAATAATAAAGAAATCTATATATTCCCAACTCAGATCATCTTCTGTTACTTTTACATATAGACACTTTGCACCTTAAGAATTTTCAATATCATCGATGTTACAATTCCTGCTGAAAACAGTGATAAAATTCACAGACATGATAGGGAAACTATCTGTGAGCAAGTGAAGGAAGTACAGAACCTCCTGCTTGTGTAAAACGCACAATGAGATTCGGGACAGCACAATGTTATGAAGCCGTTCAGGAAGCGTGTAGCTCACGCATTTAGTTTCTGTGCCCACAGCCCGGCTGCCGAAGGTAGCCGGGCGTTCGTGGTGAGGAAAGGCGGCGACCGCGGCGGCTGTCCGCACCCGTCCCAGGCATTTCAGCTGCCCGAAACCTGGGAAGGGGGACACTTCGAGTTCCCCAAAGAAAGTAACTCACCTGAGCAGTACCGCAGCTTCCCACAGATAAAACCCCGAGACAGCCGCGCGGAGGTACCTAATCCGGGCCATGCTGCTCGGAGGCGCGGCGGAGCCCGGGAGCGGCGGTGTCGGAGGCATCGGAAGGGCTCTCCGCGGCGCGGCGCGGCTCGGCGGGCTGGGGCGGCGCGGCTCCCGCGGGCAGGCGGGCGGCCAGCACCCCAGCACCCTGGAGAGCTCCGGCGGCTCCTGGCCCGCCGCCCGCCTCAGCGCCTGGCGGC
>CM031860.1:30739629-30752383 GCA_018697195.1 Certhia americana
GGGGCGGGACCGGGAGCGGCGGCGGCGGCCAGGGGGAGGCTGGAGGGGCTGCCCCGGGCGCGGGGGATGCTGCGCTGGGGCTGGCGGTGAAGGCTGTGCTCAGAACGGCCCCTGCCTGAGCGCCTGACTTCCCGCGGGGAGAGGGGCGGCGGAGTCGGTGCCTGCGTGGGGTAGCGACCGTCAGAGCGGCAGGGTTGACTCACTGGAACTCGGGTCTCGGGAAAGATTGGGCAAAGAGGGGCGCTTCTGCTTTGCCTGTAGGTCTGGTGGTAGGCTTTCCTTAGGAAACTGGTGAGGGGGGGGTGAGAAACCCATCTCTGTATTTCAGTCTCTGAAAGCACAGTGTTGATTGATGCAGGAAAGGTGTATCCTGTTCTATTTGACTTTTTCAGAAAAGACAGATGATCTAGGGCCATGGGGTGGACCCAAAGAGTCTGAAAGTTTGACTGGGAAGGAGAGTGGAAGGGATTATGAGAAGGAACAAGATAAAGAACATCTTAACAGGGAAACTGGAAAGTTATTAATGAAAACAGGCAAAGGGGGGACAAAGAATATGGTTACAAGTATAGGTGGCAATAGGAAGGGGGGACAAAGAATATGGTTACAAGTATAGGTGGCAATAGGAAAGTGACATGACTACATTATTGTCAAAGTAACCAAACATTTTCAAACAAACCAGGCGCTGCTTTCCTTAGCAGTAGTAAGGCTTTATGAGTTGATATTAAGAAATATTGTTTGAGAAGTTCTTGTAGGACCCTCTACGGTTTGTGGACAAAGTAAATTGAAGGATTTATCAAGAAGGTTTACACCTGGAAAGGGCAGAAGAGGAAAATATGTATGAGATTTTAAAGTAGGGCTGCCCTGCAACCTAAAAGACAATGGCCTTTGAACACCCATATTATGTCCAGGAGAGCCAGTGGAAAGAGAAATCTGTGAGGACCAGTTCAGGACAGAGCTCTGAATCTGTGAACAGCATCTGACTGGGCCCACCTCCCTCTCCTTGACTGCTTCAGTATGATCTGCCTGCTTTTTTTTCCTGTAGCAAATAACTTGTATTAGATGTCAGCCCAATACTTGTGCAGCTTCAATAGTTGCACAACCCACACTATTATCTCATGCCAGACTCTTATTTAAACTATTAAAAAGCCATAGAAAACTTAAGTGCCAAAGATGGAAGCACATGTGGAAAAAGGCAAAGGTTCAGCAAGATAAGGCACATGAAGCAAAGAAAAAGAAACTGAAATTTGGGGGAAGTGTTATAAACTCATTACAGAAAAAAGAAGACAGAGAGAGTGAAATATAGAAAAACTTTTAAATCAGAAAGGAACCCTATTAAACAGTCATCAAGAAGAGGAGATGGAGGAAAGAAATAAGAAACAGGGATTTTATGCATTCCTTATATTCAAAGAGAGGTGTGAGTTAAAAATAAGGTATTTCATTAGAAACCTTGAAAGTAATCACATGTTCCAACTGCGGGTATATTGTCTTTTCTTTTTAATTTCAAAAAATACCCCACATGTGGCTTTCACCACAGTACTTAATTTACATTGTCCATTTTCACAATATCCCTCTTTTTCTTAGCTCTTCAAGGTTGTTCCCAGCAGGTATCGCTAAATATTAATGCCTACCACACATTATAGATCCAGTTGGGATTTCTTTGTTGATATCTATCGAGTGTATGGCAAAAAATGCTTTAGAATATCACTAACAAATTTTCCTCTGTTCTCTGAATTTTAAATTGGTAGTGATCACATAAAGGAAGAGATGCTCTAAGTTTCCTGGTCCACTGCAAAAAGTTGATCCTTTTTTTGCTCTTTCTGTAGCTCTGAATGTCAACAATGATCATGAAAGAAACTTGTTAAAAGCCTCAACTGAAAACACGATAGCAAACAAACTAATGAATCCCTCTATTTGCTCAGGGACAGTCTGTCAATGCAGGCGCTCTAGAGAATCAGTGGGGTACTTTATATTTAGAAGAGTTGATTTCTATCTTTCTGCTCAAAATGAGTATGCAGTGAGGCTGCTTCTCCAGGAGCTATTTATCTTTGTGCAGTATGTACTTCAACAGTGAATTGCTCTTTAATTTAATTGCAATGAGGCAAATGCACTTTTCTTATGCTGTTATTAGTTGAAACTACCATCACGAACTCTCCATGTCTCTAATATAAAGTTCTATTAATTATAAATGCAGGATAGACTTTAAGTACGCAGAGTTCAAGCTTTTCAAAATCCTTGTGGGAAAAATATATGCTCTCTTGTGCTTTAGGCAGCCAGTTTACTGTTGCATTATTTTATTCTGCTAAATGAGACTGTTTTCAAACTTTTGAAAAGTTTCTGCTGGTAGTGTTGAATATTGAAATATTTTCTTCTGAGTGAATTCAAGCAACCCACCTTGATTTCTAAAAGGTTCCAATTCAACAAAACACTCAAGTATATTCTGTTGACTTCAAACTTTACCAAAATATTTCCTAATTATTAGAAATATTTCAGTTCCCCACTGTTTTATGACCATCTTTTTAGTCTTTCCATATCATTACCAATACTTACCTGCTAATTGTATAAATCTAAACCAACGGCCATGTCCCATTTTTAGAAGATCTTTATGGTATCTTTTAATACTTCTGACAATTACAGTAGATTGAAAGGTGAGACTTGTTTGAAGATCTATTTAAAAACCAGAATCCACAAAGTTTCTGTCTCAAATATTAATGTTTTTAATTTATATATGACTAACATACCTTGATAAAGAATCAAATAATATTGCTTGGAATTTGAAACTTGATAGCTGGTAAGTGTGTGCCATATGCATACAAAACTGAGCTTCATCATTTATTTTCAGTAGTATTGGAGGTTAACCGAAGTGCATTCTTTACAAATGGAAAACATCAGTATGCTGAAAAAAAGTTTTCACCAAAATACTCTGAAGTCAATCTCTAATTCTCCTTATAAACAGCAGGATGGATAACTACTATGTCTTTGATTCAACCATGGTTTAGGTATATATGAAAGTAAATCACTTGTATTTATGAGCTTGAGAAATATTCACCAGGAGGTGTCACTCACCTGAGATGCAAAAATGCTTAAAAGTTACTGGAAGAAGATGCTCCTAATACAGATCATCACAATATATATTTTTTTCTTTTTTCTGGTTCCAAAAATGGGGATACTTGAAAAACTTTGTATATTAGGACAGCAAGAGATAAGATAGGTCAATGTTATAGACTACCTCAGTTTATTAACACACAATTTATATAATTGAATGCAAGATAATGTAGGTATTTCAAGTTATTCACACAGAGGAACCAAAGTGCATATATGGGTGGAAGGAATAATTTATGTGCTTTTTGGCATGATAGCATTATTCTGGAATATTAAGACAAACTAATCATAGTTCTAGTCATGAGAAGTTATTATTATCATGTTAGCATGCCCAATCATAAACACATTATGATTAGTATATATATATATATACTATAAATATAGTATATTTACTAATATATAATAATAATATATAATAAAATAATAATATATAATAATAATCTGTGGTTTTTGTCAGGCAGCTGACAAATTTGAAAAGTTTCTGTAAAGAACTACAAGAATGGTGCAGCTTGGAATACTTTTTAAATATAAGATTAAACTTCATCTTGTAAAAAACTGAAATGTCTTTAGACACCTGTGTGAAGTAAAAGCAATTGGGAAGTCAAGGTAAAAAAAATTAACTTTTAAAATAATTAGATTTTAGTAGTTGGCAAGGCTGGAACCTAATAAAAGATGAATTCTTTTAAAAGATCAATAGAAGAAGAATACTATTACTTTGAAGCAATTGAATTATTGAAATACCTAAAGAGGGAGCAAAACTGATCACCTTTAAAGTCTTCAAACCTCAGTCAGTTGTATGTTCGGAGTTTGGTCCAGAAGTCACTGGGCAAAAATCTGATGACCCTTGAGATTCAGTTCAAGTCAGTCATGGCTCCAGTGTTAAAACATGTGAATCTATAAACCCCAAATAAATAATTTTATAATTATATATTTTAATTTTATAATGATAATTTTATAATGATTTATTTAAGTTTTATAATAATATATTCAGCTGCAGAGTTAGAGTTATTTACTTCCTTATATGATTGGCTTTCCAAACATTTGAAAACCACATATCATAATGGTACGGAATATAAAGCTCTCCTGTATGTAATCCTTACCACACTTGTATTGCCAGTTTGTACATTCTAGCATTTTAAGAGGGTGTTGTGATGGGATATGACATCACTGTAGTTTTAGATACTGGTTTTACTGAGACATGTTTGATTATGTTAATTAGTCTGGCTTTCTCAGTACAAAGGATTCCCCAGGATGTAATTCATTCAAGTGTGAAACCCCAGAGGCTTTGACCTATTACTAAACACAAAACTACAAATAGAATAAATGTTTTTCAATAAACACAGTCCTAAAATAGAAAGGCCATTTTTAAAACATAGGAGTAACTTCATAAAAAAAAAAATGTAGTTGTTCAATATACCTCAACAAGCAAGTAAAGGCTTAGAAATATATTTCAGACTCTGAAAAAAAAAAATGGAGTCTGTATGAAATCACTTGCAATACAGTTTTCTCTGAAAAATATAGGTGTTCACCACCAGGATGAAACATAACATTCTGGAAATGTATTACCTCAAAAACAAGGTAATATCAACCTCAACAAAATAAATAGAACTTTAGTCAGCTTGGTTGAACTGTTGATCATTGCATTTAATTTTGGGGTGCATACAGAGAAGTAGTTTCTATTTTGTGGTCAATTAAACTTTCAGACTTTCAACAAACTGTGAAACACCAAGTTGCATGTATTTTTCTTCAGATATTTTTTCTTAAACATATTCTACCTTAAGCCTTAATTCTCATAAGTCAGATGGAGTTCCTGAGTTCCAGTGACAACAATTTTATCCATCATAATCTTTAGATCTGTGTTAATCTATATGAAACACAAATGTCTGAAGAGGTGAGTTATAACAGAAATGAAAATGCAGATAAATGGTCTATATTTTAATCTTAGTGTAAGATCTCAGTCAATGTTAAGAATTATTTCAGTGTAATATATAAATTTTATTTCCGAGCAATAATATATCACATGAAAACCCTCACCATCTTGTAAATAACAGGTATATACATAAAAATCCTACCAAGATGTCTGAAATTGAAATATATAATTATTGTTAAATATTATTCATTATGGTTGCAAAAAGTGTCTCCATGTACTCACTTTATAGGAAGACAACTTAGCAAGGATATAAACATAAAAGTTTGTGCTCCAAAAGTAGTCATCACTGAAAAGAAGTTCTGAGGTGTACCTGATCTGTTCTCTGTGGTGTCTTGACTGCCTTGAAGCAAGGTCTGGTCTCTTTACGTGCTTATAATTTCTGTTAGAAAATAAGAATCAAAGGAAACTTACTATTTTCTCTCTGTTAAAAAAAATAAATATCAGAACAATCTATAAAGAGGGAAGAAATGCCTAAGAACCATTGTGTATGCATTCAATCAAAACCAGAAAGATTTGCAAGCTAATTTCAGACTTTGTTATTAGCTCCACTTATTAATCAAGGGTTCAATCCATTTAACTCTGTTTAGCTCAAAGCAAGTGAGCTGTTCTGCTGGAGTCAGCAGCCCTGTGAGTGTTTCACTGGCTCAAGCCTCAAGGGAGACCATTCCTGTTAGTTAGTGAGTGCCCCTTTTTTAAAAAAAAAATTAATTATTCCATGTAATCATATCAGAACAATTCTTAAATATCCAGAGCAGCCTGCCATTTTCCCAGTGTGAAACTTTCAGTTTCTTCTGTTTGCTTGAGTGGCTTTTTTTTAAGTCACCCATGGGATAGTTTTACATGCAAAAAAATAACAGAGAAGCATATTGTACCTGTGCAAATTAACTCCTATAGATTTTATTGCTAGAAATATGATAGCTTGCATGTGTAAAACATAGTATGAGTTGAGACTATTGTTCAATATAGTTGAAAATCTGTGGGTTTTGTGGTGAGCATACTTACTATGAGGACACCTCAATGACTTATATTTTAGGCTGTGTTGTTCTTTGTGATTAAAGAAGTGGTTTAGATAGGTATTTTTGAAATCTGTTGGGGCTGGACTAACTTTGTTTCTATTGAAGTATTATACATTAAAATGAACCCCCCCCCCAAAAAAACCCTCAAACCTAACTACTTTCTAAAAGCACTTCTCAGTGGCCATGAACAGATGCAGCAAAGTCATAGTGACAGCAGGTGTATGTAAAAAAAGAGAGGAATTAAAGCTGGACATCCAGATGTTCTTATCCTGCCATACTTTACAGAATTTTTCTTGTTCATCTTAAGAGTATACAGATTTTGCAGTATGTCCTGGGAGATAAGAAACACGAATATGAATTTAGGCAGAGAGTAAACACTAAAGACATAGAATAGTGGAAAATCTCCCACTGATTGCTCTCTCCCTTGCTGTGGTTTGCACTCAGCTTCATTTCTACTGACTGTATAATGTCATACATGCATGTCAATACATGCATCATAAGGATGAAGGACATAAATCTAATAAAGATATTATGAGCTGTATAAATGCTCAATAACCTTTTGAATTCCTGTATGACTTAAATAGGTTGCAGGGGATCCTTTATAATGATCTGGGAAGTGATTCCAAAATATAAGACCTGAGCAAGTTCAGCTTGGTAGCTGGCTGTTTCTTTATTAACATTGTTACTCAAAACTGCTTCTCAGAATTGTGAATGAAAACCAAATTATTTTTGTCCACTTTTTCCTCAGTAACTTTTCTTAAACTCATTTTTACATCTATTGACCTATTTCAGCTAACTAATTTACTGTAAAATGTATTATTTTTGTGATAATCAATCACATTACATTGGGTTTATATTCATTACTTTTTATATGGATTGAGTGCTTGATAATATATTTTGACTTGTTTATAAGAGCTTGGACTACTAGTAAGAAAAAGGCATAGATGTTTATTGGACTTCCCATGTTGCTATTATTTTGCTGTTTGTTTCATTGTATTCTATTAATTCTCAAATCCATCTGCCTGGTAACATAAGCTTTTACTGTCTTGTTCCTTATATCATGTTTGCAGTATCTGTCATACCTTTGAAAAGGATCATGTTTAATTATTTGATTTTCTTTTCCTCTGAAACAAACATAGTCTTTTATTTTGCTATTGTCTATGCTTTCTACTTATACATCTCTAGCTAGTGTGGTTCATTGCTGAAACACAGATGTGAGAGGAAGCATATATGAGGAGGTCTCGTAACGTGACTGTTAGTTGGTGTTAGTATAGCATTTCCTAAGTCAGTATTGGGTTTGTGCCTATATTTTGGAATTGTTTCTAGGAGCTGTTTGACATTGTCTTTCTGATTTTATTCTAAATGAAAACTATTTAGGTAACTCTAGTTATAAGCAAGTGAAAAAACTTTTCCATGAGCACATGTACTGTCCTCTGAAATTTAACTGTAGAACTAAAGTTGAGGACTGTGTAGAGATGTGTGGTGATTTTTTGCCTAACAGTAGCTTGACAGTGGGAGAAAAAGCTTTCAGGAATTCACCACTGGGGTTTTTTTTTGAAGTTGTGCTACTCTCAACTCACTGTCCAGCTTTTATTTGTGTATGGAAAGTTACTGTACATTATTTTATGTGGGGGGAGGTCTAGGAAAGCTTTGAGAGTTGTAATTTTGAATGCAACTATTTGGCCATCCTTTTAATGAGTTTTTTTCTTAACCTCATTCTTCTCAAAAGGAGGAAGAGGTGAGTTGATCATGTATTCATAACTTAAAGGAATATAGTTTGAAAATATCATGTAAGTCTTGAAAGCATAAACTTTCAGTAATGATAAAAGCTGTGCCCGACACTTTGCACCCAGAGAGTTCTTCAATATTAGAAAATTGGAACAAATGAAATTCATTGATTTTTCAAGGTGTCTTAAAACTTCTGTTTTAGGACAAGTGTTTGCCTCACTTTTCTGGGAATGGCACATGCAGTCTGCAGGGCTGTTCTTCAGCATATGTGCTTTAAAGGGAAATACATATAGGACATTGTTTTGAGACTATTATATGCTAGATTGCACTAGATAGTGTGACCAGCAGGACCAGGGCAATGATTGTCCCCCTGCACTCAGCACTGGTGACGCCACACCTCGAATTCTGTGTTCCCTTCTGGCCCTTCACTACTGGAAAGACATGGAGGTGCTGTCCACAAAAGGGCAGCAAAGGTGGTGAAGTTGAGAGCACAGGTCTGATGAGGACTGCCTGAAAGAGATGGAGGTGGTGTTTAGTCTGGGGAAAAGGAGATTCAGGAGGACCGTCTCTCTCTCTCTCTCTCTCTAGCTAACCCATTAGTGGCAAGGTGGAGGTCAGTCTCTTCACCCAAGTTACAAGTGACAGGACACAAGGGTTGTCAAGCATTGGAACAGGATGCTCAGGGAAGTGGTGGAGACACCATCCCTGTAGGTGTTTAAAAGCTGTGCAGATGGGACACTTGGGGATGTGCTTCAGTGGACGTCAGTACTGGCTTATGGTCAGTGTCTTAAGCGTGATGGTGCTACTACTCTAAAGGATGCTATGAAATACTTAGAGTTTCAACTTGTTCGAGTATGTATTTTATAATAATTTATACAAAATACGGGGTTTAAGTTAAATTTGGTGCCTCACTGATCATTTGCATGTACTTATTGAATTCAAAATCCTCTTATCCACTGACAAGGAACTATATATGATATATGATATGATTCAAAGTCAACAGTTGTTTATGTAGAGCCGTGAAAATTGTCCTGACTTGATCTGTGAATCCTATATCTGTGGCAATGCTGCCTTCAAGCATCTATATCCCATATCCATCATCCATAGTATCCATACCCATCATCTTTGGTTTCATCAGATATGCACTTCATTGTAATCCTTTAAGAGGAAGGGAAAACTTTTGGACTACCACATTTAGCACATTACTGCTGAGTGTTGCAAAGAACAGCATACACATTTCTGAAGGTGTTTTTTTTTTTAAGGCAGAATATTAGTGTCACAGTGAAGAAGAACTTTCAGTAATAGCTCTCTATCAGATATTGACTGCAAAGTAGCACTTATTAAATATATGTTGTTTCATCCCTTAAGATATGACTTCATACATATTTTTTCTGGTTGGAGTTAGCTGTTATAGGATATGCTGTTAACAAAACACTATTAGAGATTTTTTTTGCTTTTTATATTTTTATTATGTCTCAAAAAAAACTTACTTTTTTTTTTTTTTCCCAGTTAGCTGCAGCTTCTGTAACTTGTACATGCTGGAATATAAAGTGTTAGAGAAACTGTTTTTCCTCTCCAAATGTGCTGTAATCAAAGGGTTTTCCCTCAAGCTACTCATCAAGTTTCCAGTGTATTCTTCATTTTTATGAAACAAATGTTAATCTATATGTACTAAATTTTGTTTCAAAATCTCTGTTCAACACTCAGTATTTCCTACATTTATGTCCTGATCATTCACCTGATGCATCTCACTTTTAAAGCATCTATAACAAACTGAATCTCATTGAACTGACTTGTAGCATTATTTAAGTGAATAATGAAAGTCCAAAACAGCAAGCTTGTTTTTATTTCAGCTTATTTTTGCCAGCTTTCTGCTACAGCTTGGAAATTATTTTGCTCCTGGATGATCAAATTACAGAAATTATGAACTCTGCGCTTCTAGATACTTCAACAGTGGGAGGTTAGAGTGATGTCCAATCACCTAAAGGAGGCTGGAGTGCTATCCTGCTCTGGTTATTGCTAAGTTGGGGGTGGGGGACAGATGTGATAGACAGCTTGTACTACTTAACCATAGATAGTGTTTTGTTTCTTTTCTGTTTTATTAACTATTACATGGCCTGAATCAGATGTGTATTTGTGGCTTGTGTGCACATGCATAAATACATTACAGCATATGCTTAAATATATTACAGCATTAAGTTTTGCCTTAAATACGGTTCAAAAAAATATTAAAGCCTCATCTTGAGTTAGTGATTGAAATTATTTATACCTTAATTATACCTTAATTTCAAATACTTATTTTTTATTATGTCTGTTATATTATCATTGAGTGCAGACAATGTTAAAATTTTTAAGTTCCTTTTTTGACATAACTACAAAATAAATTGAAAGACTCTTGGGAAGTATAAAGTGATAATGAATCATAAAAACATTCTATTTTAGTGATATATATGTTTCATGTATTAAATTGAACATACTTGTCTGCATTTTTATGCTCAATATTACATGAATTATTATTATTATTACAATATTATTATAAATATTATTACAATATTTAGCTCAATATTACATGAATTTTACTTCAGGTGTAGATATAAAGTTGGTATGGAACTTAAGGCTTTATTTTATTTATTAATAAAGAAAACATTTATTAAGATATAGAATTTCAGAAAAGAGCAGTGACTGCATGCAAAATTTATAGAAGTGCATTTCTTTCTTCACTTGTAGTAAAGTCATTAAGCAATATAAAATTACAGCAGAATTGAGATTTTTATTTCAAGGCCTTACTTAAACAAATGTTTTCTTAATGTGAAGAAAGACATTGCTCTCATACAGGGTTTGCATTAGTAGATAAAACTATTTTGGGGACTTTTGTAAGCACTTGAAGAGGATAGCTGCTGGGAAATGGAAGCTTAGATCATGCATGTGTTGTGTATCAGAAATTATCTGCTTTGCCCTTAAGTCAGTGCTGGCAAGGCACAGGCATATGAAGGACTCTGATCCTGCCTCATGGAGAAGAAAATGTGTCCTGCTCTTTAAGCCAACAGGTGTTTGTTCTTTCTGAGCCATAGTTCAAAGGATGTTTGTACATGTCACAGTTACAACAGCTGAGTCTCCACAGGTTACATTTTACTGCAGCATTAATGATTTAGCTAATGGATTGGAAACTAACAGTTTCTAAAAGTTTCTAATCTTTGTAAATTTCTGAATGACAATACCCTTGAGGATGCTCTGAGACAGGAAGATAAGCAGGGCAAAGAAAATGGAAATTTGTAGATTTACAGGCTCGTGTTATGGTACTTGTAGTGTCAAAAGGCCTACTTACTTCAGAGGGAAAAGCCTTTACTCATCTACAAAACAGAACAAGTGAAGGGGAGTTCTGTGTATGTTGGTGGGATGGCAAGTTCTCATGCATTTCATAGTTTTGGCCATATTGAAGACTGGAAATCATAGTATCATGTAATTTTCTGTGTTGGAAGGGACACATCAGGGTCATTACGTCCCTCCTGGCCCTGCACCATGCGCCTGAGAGCATTGAACAAACTCTTCCTGAACTCTGTCAGGCTTGGTGCTCTGACGACTCCCCTGGGAGCCTGTTCCAGTGCCCAGCCATCCTCTGAATGAAGACCCTTTTTCTAATATCCAACTTAAACCTTCCCTAACACAACTTCAGGTCATTCACTTGCATCTTGTCACTGGCCATGAGATTGAAGGGATCAGTGCCTCTATTTTCCCTGTTAAAAACGGCAATGAGGTCTCCCCTCAGTCTCCTCCAGACTGAACAGACCAAGTAACCTTAGCTGATCCTCATAAAGCTTCCCCTCAAGGTCCTTCACCATCCTTGTTGCCCTCCTTTGGACACTCTCTAGTAGCTTAATATCTTCCTTACCTTGAGGCATCCAAAACTACCTCCAGCACTGGAGGCGAGGCCGCCCCAGTGCAGAGCAGAGCAGGACAATCCCCTCCCTTGCCCAGATGGTGCCCCCCAGCTGGTGCCCCCAGGACAGAGTTGGCTCTCCTGGCTGCCAGGACACTGCTGGCTCATGTTCAACTTCCCATCAATCAGGACCTCCAGGTCCCTTTCCCTGACACTGCTTTCCAGCATCTCATTCCCCAGTCTGTCTGTATATCCAGGGCTGCCCTATTCCAGGCGCAGAATCAGCACTTTCCCTTGTTAAACTTCATATGGTTGGAGATTTTCCAGCCCTCTAATTTGTTGAGGTCTCTCTGCAGGGCCTCTCTGCCTTTGAGGGAGTTGACAGTTCTCTCTCCCAGTTTAGTACAACCAGCAAACTTAGTGTTTCTTTGAGTCCTCCATCCAAGTCATTAATGAAGAAAGGGTTTTGCTGAATTAAGCAGCTTCCTTCATTGGAAAATATCTTGGTTCTTATATGTTAACTGCAATCTCACCTGGAGTATCAAGTTTCTTCATCCTGAATGATGTTTCGTGTATGTTTTTGCACCTAAGTTTTTCCCTGAGGACACACAGAACTTGAAGCAAGTCTTTTTCAGTCACAGATGTAGACAAGGAAATTCAGATTCAACTGAAATCAGAAAACTGTGGTGAAAATGGTACGTACTATTAGTATGTATTTAATACTGAAGTTTCAGTTTGGACCCTGGACAACTCCAGAGATACTGGAAGAATTAACAAGGTCAATCTATCATTACATAATTGTACAGTGATTGTATGTAAATGTTATTTTTCATTCTTAATTCTCAGTAAGGGTACTTTTTTTGCTGAAATTTTCATCAAACTGTGTTTGGGGTTTTTTTAAAGAAATGGTCCTGTATGTCAACTAAGGAGACAGGGACACAGATGAAAAATATCAGTTGTATTGAGTGTGAGATTTTGGAACAGATGAGACCCTAGTGGATCAAATTCAAATTCATTCATTTGTCCTGATAGGGAGCTGTGTTCTATATGCAGAAATGATGTAAAAGAGTGATTCATACTTTCAATTTGGAGACATAAATGTAC
>CM031860.1:30752483-30795864 GCA_018697195.1 Certhia americana
AAAAAAAAAAAAAAAAAAAAAAAAAAAAAAAAAAAAAAAGCTGTGCATTTTCTGGGCCTCAGTAGGGTTAGAATGCAGTCTTCAGGAATACAGAGAGAAACTGATGTTATCAACAGTTCTGTTCTTGTCTCTATGGGACTGCTTCATAACACTTTCAGGAAAACAGAACTGTGTTTTTAATTCTCTGACAAACTGAAGTCTTCAAATGCTTTGGAGATTGAATGTTGTCTAATCTCGAGGACGTGTACATGTCTATAGTATTGATATTTCTTTGTTCTTTCCAAACTATAAAATGGGAGTAAAAATTATTTTCTGTCTGTTTCTTGGCATAGGTGAATGTAGATGTGAGATCCATCCAGCTCATTGAATACCACCCTGGTGATGGATGTAAAGAAGAAATACCATGTGTAAGACATTACTAATATATAGGATTTTCAAGCAGACCTGATCTGCTAGAAATATTACTAATTTTTTCATTAATATCAAGAAAATTCTGCTAGAGGAAGGTCCAAAACATTTTTGCTGCATAAAAACCTCTTCACAAAAATATCTCATTCATCAAAACCTTTTAATAAGGTGGAAGGGTTGAAGCTTTTATGACATTCTTTTCAGCAGATAAGGCAACAAATCAAAACACATTTAGGAAAAAGATGACTGCTCCCTCCACTTAGTTTGAACAGGATTCAGCAGCAATAGTAACAGACAAATTCTAACATATTTCAGAAGCTCTGTTTGCATTAAAAAAACCAATATATGTCCTGCATACATGAAGAAATGGTAATATAAAATCTGTATAAAGCAAATCCAAGCTAATTCATATTGATTCTTGAAAGCATCTCAATTCTTTACTTGCTCAGGCAATAGTAACTGTTTGCTTGTTTCACAATCTGTTTCAGTATCTCAAAGAGATTAGCAGTAAATGGAGTGAACTCTGATGTCAGTGAAAAATAAGACAAAACATTGTGTTTCAAATATCTGTGCAATGTTTATCAAGAATACAAACTTCCACTATGGTATTTATTTTTCTTTCAATATTAAAATGAGACAGACTATTTTTGTCATAGTGATGTAGTCCATGCAGCATAAGCAGTAAGGGTTTAGAAATGTATTAAGACTTATCTTGGCAGTTATGTTTTACTGTTATGTTTAATTTAAATAGTTGTATTTAAAGCTGAGATTAAGGAATATGCTTTAAAAAACCCCTTCAATTCCATATAACCAGCATGACCCTTCTTTCACAGTGCTTTTTCTTAATGGTAGTATGTAATGGACTATTACTTCAGAAAAATGTTTTTTCATTATTATGCATGCCTGGATACCTGTGGGAGTCACTTTGAATAAGTGAAGGCCATTAGGTGAAACAAAAGTAAAATGGAAAAATTGTTGAGTTACCAGAATTAATAACAAAACTACTTCATGCCTATTGGCAGTAGTGAGACATAATATCCTTTATTGTAAGGTTGCAAATATAAATGAATTTCTGAAGTTAAATAGAGTGCAGGCATCTTGCAAAGCCAGTGGTGCAGGAAACACCTGGGCAACCATGAGATATTTGTAACCTGGCATTACAGTAAACCAGAATTTCTTTCCAGCTACAAGAAAGGCAAAATTCAGTTCTTTGAAACATTTTCTCTGAAAACAAGATATGTGCAAGGAGCTTATCTCAATAGACATTAGAATGCAGTAAGGAAAATGGTTTAATTTACTCCAGTTTTCCTCTTTCAGCATAGCATTCAGAAAAGTTTTTAATACACAGCTATTTTGTGTAAATATGTTACAAACTGTGAATTTTTTTTTTTTAAATCTATTATTTATTGAATGAAAGCAAATGGGAGGAGTTTCAGAATGCTGTAAATATCCCATAAAATGCTGGGATATTGGGGGCAGCCTCCTCAAGGATGTGATCATCATCTCTTCTTATAACTGAAGATTTTTAGGATGTAATTGGACATTGCTAGATATTCTCATTTAGGCTCCCTTTCCCACGGAAGGCTGGACCAGATGATCATCTCAAGGTCCCTTCCAACCTGTGAGGTTCCCAGGAACCTATTCCTATGGAATAGATAGCTTTTACAAGATTTGTATTGGACTGGATCTCATGCTGACTATTTTCAGGTGTAGATACTTGTCTGACACTTCTGAAGTGTTTACTGCTGGGGGGAAAGAATTTGTCTTAAGATAACAATTTCAAAATTTGTTTTCAAAATTTTCCCTAATTTCAAAATTTGTTTTCAAAATTTTCCTTTTTTTTCTTTTTTCACTGACTTGTCAAAGTCAACAGTAATTTATTGTTGGAAAGGAAGAAACAGGAAAGTCCTATAAATCTGACTACTTATCCAAAGATGCTAAGAATGCAGGAACTAGAACAGACACTGAAATGAAAGCAGTGTTTGTCTGAATGTTTATAATACAGCTTTGGCTGACCAAAAGTCTCTCTTTGTTAGGAATGTAATTTACTAGCAGACATACCAAAACCAGAACAGACTTCCTTCAGCCCACTCTGGCGAAAACCCACCAGACACTTACCTGTTTTCATAGTCCCCTCCAAGCACTTCCACACTACAGTACCTCCTGGCCTAAAGGGCTTGCAAGAGCTCAGCCTCAAAAATGGTTCAAAATATGCAGTTTTGGCTCCCAAGCCATTCACATTCACCCTTCCAGCTCAATCCCTGCTATTTATGACCAGTAGGGATTGATATGTTTTATCTGAGATCATTTGTTTTCCAGATAGTGAAACAAGCAGCAAACTATCCATTGTGAGTTGGATCTATTTATTTATGGAAAAGCTTGTACTGTAACACTTAACTGATCATCTCTAAGACAAAGCCATTCTGCCAAGATAATGTTGGCCGGGTCATAAAAATAACAGATTTTTCTTGATTTGAAGTGCCTACAGATAAAGCCTGAAAGTGGCATACAAAAACACCCTGTGAAATTAAGAATACACTTAAATATGGACGCAGTTTAGCCTTCAGTACCAGATTATTTTCCAGATATTTTTCCAGACCAGATATCTTTCACTCTCTGAAGGACTTTCAGACTCTGAAGGACACTAAATAGACACATAATGATTGCCACCTTTCCAAAGGTTAATTTACCAGGAAAATATCTTATTTTTTCTGTAGTTTTCCTCATCTATGACTTTCTCTAGTGGAAACCAGGAGTTGAATACGTAATGACTTCTTTTCAGCTTCCTGTTTTAGGAAGTGAATATGTGTGTGTGTGTGTGTGTGTATATATCTGTTAAACATGAGGGTAGTACTGCCTAGTTTGTTGAAGAACCATAACTATTTGTATATGTTTCTAATTAATTGTTCTGAAAGAAGAGATATGACTGGGCTTTGCATAAATGTAGGCCAGGTCCCTTCTTAGCTCAACCTAGCATTCAGTTGAACAATATAAAAAAGTGCAATGGAAAAGCTGAACAGCAACTGAAATCTGCTGAAAGTGCTTTATTTAATCTAAGAAAACTGCTCTTTAGTGGACTTAGTACACTCTCACTACTGAAATTTGGCAATGTAATCAAAAATCTACAAGATTCCCAAAATGGTCTTATCTGGAGAGGAAACAATGTAGCAATTTTCCATGGCTTATAAGATTTTATAAAGAGCATTCCCAGTTACTTTGAGTTTGCAGCGGAGGGATAGAGGGAGGGAAATGAAAGCAACACTAAATGCCCTTTAAATGATTTTTTTTTTCATGGAACCTATAAATGAGATTTAATATATTATTTCAGTAAGGGCTTGTAGAGTCTTCTTTGCAACTTGTAAAATTCATGTGTACTGACTCCCTGTGTGCTCAGGGAGAGCGTGTGTGTTGGAGATTGTGTTTATCTGTTGCTATTGCTAATTCTATCAGATCTGACATATGGTGTTGCCCTTCAGATTACTGACAGTGCTGCCTAACTGCCAATTTCCAAGTAGTATGTAACAGGGAAACTGTTAATGAGCTATGAATTTGTAAAATCCTTTTAAAAAGATAGGGTGTTAAGTGATTTCTCTGATATGTGTAGCAGGATGCCTGGTCAAGGGTGTTGGTTGAGCAGCATCTAAGCTGAGTAAAACGGGAGCTTTGTAGCATTACATCTGGATGAATGCTTACCTGCTTACCACTGGCAGAGAAATGGTGTCAGACTTACAAAATGATCAAGAGCAGCAGATCTCGGTGGTACTGCAGTTCCCAGTTCTGAGGCAGTAACAGTCACAAAGCAAATTCTCATCTGGGTGGCTGAAATCTCTGCCTTCCTGCTTCCAGAATAGGAGCACTGCACTGCAGCCTTAGCAAAACAAAACTAAGTCCCAGAGCTGTGAAGCATATTGAAAATAAGTTAGTGGGATTCAGCATTATTTGATCTAATTGTAACAGTAAACTGTACAGTGAAATATTGGGCTGATTTGTAGTAGTGTCCTTTGATTTCCTCTGTTTATGCTTCCCATAAGAAGAAATTTCTTTGCACTTTTTAATATCATACACAAAGGTAGGTTTTAATTTGGCTGAACAGGCCAGATAGAAACTGGCTGACCACTGCTTCAAGAAGTAATACTAACATGTTGATCACACAGTTCAGAGAGTCACAGGATTGTTTGGGTTGAAAAGGACCTTGAAGGTCATCTACTGACTTGCCCATAGTCAGGAGCACAGCTACACATGTAGCAAACTAGTGCCTTTTAAGTACTCCTTGGCAGGACCGGTGCAGAGAGGCACACAGCTCTACTTCTGTGGGCTGCATATAAAAATCAGTTTATTGAAGGTTCTACTTGTCCAGTAGCAACTTTGTTTCGAACTAAGAGAAGTCAGGATTTTTTGTTTCTCCATTGCTATTTCCTTAACACGGATCTGCTTTACAGTGTATTTTGGAAGAATTGCCTTTATAGCATATCTGAGCAATGAAACAAAAGAGGGAAAGCCGTCTCCAAAATGTAAACTAACTGCCTCAATTTACGTTTCAATGCAAAAATAAAAAAAAAATAAAAAAAAAAAAAAAGAAAATTTGATGTGCAATATATTATTTAAATTTTTTTTAAAAATTCATTATTTGGTATTTTCATGAATCTTAATATAGCCCACTTATACATGATGAGATAACTGCTGAAAATATCAGACTGCTCTTAAGCCCTATTTCTTTCCCTTCCTAAAGTAAATAAAAATACATGGTGGAAAGAGATATATTAAAAAAAATAGCATCAAACAATACTGAAAGAACTGAAATATTTACTTAGAAGACTGCCCAAAGAGGAAAACTGTATCCAAGAGATAATTCAAATGTATTCTTTTTCCTGAAATTACCAAGTGAATGTTTTCTTTAAATTTGTGAATTTTTGTGTTGTAATAAGCAGATTTCCAAACAGACATATTTAACAAAAAGTTGCTTGCTAACCTTTAAGCTTTATTCTATCCCCTCATAATTTTTTGTTTTAAATTTCTTTTTTCTTTTAAACAATCCTCCTGGAAAACTGGTTTTATATATAGAATAACTAAGATACCCATGTAGATATTTTCTTTAGATTTATATTCTTTAAATATGCACTGCATATTTTGTTGTATTCATATTTTAAATTTTCTTGCACAATCAGTAAAGTGACATGAATCTTAAATGTGTGATACTAAGAATTGATTCTGTAATAAAAACTCTAATGACTCCTGTAGTTGCAAGCAACATTCTCTGTCTTCTTGTGTTACCTTGGCTTTTAATAGAGTGAACAATACATGGCTTTTCCAGGTATCATTCCAAGACCAGTATAGTTTCCCCAATGCTTGACCAGATCTTGCAGATTTAAGTGTAGTAACTTTCATTTTAGAGCAAAATTATTGAGTGTTAGAAAAGTGTGTGACTCTGGGGTATAAAAATCTCAGCTGTGAATGCTTGACATCCTGTGGAAGTGGACAGACTGTCGGATACTTGGCTACTATGATTGTGCTGACGACCTTAGAGATCTTTTGCAATCTACATAATTCTAAGACTGTGCGGTGAGGCTGTTGGGGCAGATATATTTGTAGAATTTTCTTATGACTCCCCATTCTGGTTGAAGTTCATTTGCAGTGCAGATGGCTTTTTTGACATTTGTATCTTCACAACTAGGAAAATGTTATTGGAGACAAAGTTTGAACAAAAAATGAGGGGCATATAGTGATGGTTTTCAGACCCAGGAGGTCTGAAATACAGCCACAACCATTTTTGAGTTTACTCTGAAAGTGTTATTAAGTGTCTCAACAGTATTGCCCTTTATACTGATCTGGGAACAATTCAGTTGGAAAAAGTGAGCGTGAATTTTCTGTCTTCAAATAATTGCTTATATAATAGTAAAACAAATACTAAAAAGCTGCATGGCAGAATATCTGTGAAAGCTTCTGTCAGAGGAACATTTGAGAAGGAGGAACGATTTGACTGCTTTTTCAGTAAACAATCAGGTTCTTTATGTGACAATAAAGTGACACCTGCCAGGCTCTGCAGATTCTGGGTATAATTCACTGTATGGGTCCAGTTGGCTTAGAGAGAACAACATTGAAAATGTACTATAGGAGCATGTCAGCCCCCTTGTGTGTACCCATGTATTCAGCTCTGAGGTAGGTCGCTTTCTTAGGGTTGATGTAAGCATGGAGTTGTAGGAAATATAAATGTGCTTGATTCATTTAGTTGCAAGAGCTAATGAATCCTTAAATTATGCCAGTTTTTCTTTAGGTCTTGGACTGTGATTTGTTGTATTACTACCTAAATGTCACCAAATGTGAGGGGGAGGGAGTTGGACCTGATGATGTTTATGGGTCCCTCCCAGCTTGAGATATTCTGTAAATTTATGAATGGAAGATGCAACTGTTCCTCATCAGGCAATGAGAAGTCTCGAATTTAGGGATTTATAATTCTAGTCTTGTATTTGGTATACTTTTGAACTGTAATACTAAAATTTTCATACTTTTTCTTATAAGGAGAGGTGCTTTGGTAAATTAAAATTGAGAGAAAATTCAATGTTTTTAAGACAGAAATTGAAACATCCAATGTGTTTCTTGAAGATAAATGTATTTCAGAAACTTGTACTCTTAGGGTTATAAATTATTGATATTTGTCTTTGATCAGTTAGTTTTGCAAAATCTTTTTAACAAAATGCTCTTCATTGAGTATGATTTTGCATCTCTTTATCATCTATACTAATTTTACAATTAGCGTACAAAGTAGCTTAGCTGCTGGTTTGGCTTGCATATGCAAGACATATGAAAAGCAAGAGAAAAATGAAGGTCTGTGTACCCAAATTTAACAGAGTTCTGAAAGGAAGTCCTTCTGATGCAATAGCTGTTTGGTTTTTTAATTTTATTTTTTATTTAAGCATAGATGGGATAGCTTAAGAAAATATCAAATACTTGAATATTCCTGTACTGCTTTGTTTTATGCTTCCTTCTTTCATATTTTTCTTTAGCCTCTTTAGTGTGCTGGCATTTTCCCTACAACCTTCTGTTTACCCTACAGCACTTCTAGCAGCAGATCTGTTTTCATAAATCACTTTGAGAGAAGCCAACACTCATAAAGAAAATATATGTTGATTTTTGCACAGTCCTGACATCTAATGGAAAGTTAAAATAGAGGCCACAATAAAATTCCACTGTAATTCATACCATGCTTGGTTTGTGTTCTGTGGATATGCAGTTTTTCCTTTAAATTAGAATAACATTCTGATTTTAATGGGGTTTTTGTTTGTGAAATAAGATGGTAATGAAATGAAACACAACTAGGTTCCAGTCCTGAAATCCGTTCTTGCTTTTTCATGAAGGCAAAGCTTTCACTGATGTCAATGACAGTTTTGCCTGAATCAGAATTGCAGGATTGGGCTGATAGTGTCTGACTTAATGAATTTCAAAGAGGAAATTTCATTCCATGACCAGACAGATCATTTTGGAGTGTCTTTCACAGCCAGTGAAAATGCATCTTGTGACTATGTTTTTGTTTTCCTTTTGTTTTCATGCTTCCTTAAAGCTTTTTTTTTTTTTTTTCCCTGAGAGATGCTAGTCTAACAAATAAGCAGAGTATTTTACTTGCAAGGATAGTAATGAGATTAATGGAATAGCATTTTGAAATCTTACTGAAAGATGCATGGATTTTTATTATTTTATTATTTTGTTCTTTTTGGTAGTAGGACTGAAAAAAGATTTTGCTGCAACATGTTTTTTGTTTTTGGGGTTTTTTTTTTGTTTTTTGTTTTTTTTTTTAAGTTGCTTTGCTGCTTGGTAGTTGCAAGGCTAATTTAATTGAAAAACTCCCACACACGTTTGAGTTCATCTTAAGATTGGTTAACAATCACAGATATTTCACTAGGAGAAGGCTCAGAAGAAAGAAGAGGGAGTTTGAGTCCATAGTAAACATGGGAAGAAGTGTGTCTGGGAGAGTGGGCTGCTGTTGGATTTTTTCTTTCCCATTTGCTTTGACAACAGAACCTGTTACCTGTTCTGTCTAATATGCACTACCTTGCAACTGATGGCATTTTTGGAGTAATAAATGCAACCAGTTCTAACCTCAAACCAGGTCTGTGGGGACTGATAAAGAAAAATTGCTTATTTTTAGTACATTTGCTGTGTATAACTTAGGATCCTATGTATGGGTTAGGGATTTGCTTGTTTGAGTTTTTTAAGCCACAGATAGTCTTTGTGTACAGATCTCTACCAAACTTTGGATGTTGGTAACAGAGGTTCCTATTGCTGAATTGAGGTAACAACCACGGGCAGGTTCACAGATGATACTGCCTACTAGTATGCAACCTATAGCTGATTTTAGACTTGAACTGTAATGACCAGCACTCCCTCTTGGCCACGTGCAAAATTATGTGAATAGTACAATGGAAAACATATTTTTAGTCTTTATTTGAACAGATATAAATGCGAGTTTTTTCCTCCCCCTCACTTATTTAACATGTGAATACTTCAAATGGTACTGGATCAGAACTATGGTATCTTGCTTGCTGTACCTCTGTAAATATTTATGAGAAAACATGCCTTAATAGTGATTTCTCAGGAGAATGTTTTGAGATGTTTAAATTGCCCTCTTTTACAAATGTAAAGGGAGAACACACCTACTGAACTGAATTCTGTCTCGTGTCACACTTCTTAATTTTTCCCTGCTATTTTATGACCCTGGGTTGTCTTGCTAAAATATAAATATTTTCTTTAAAGGAAGGTTTGAATTAAGTGAAAACTGCATGTACTGATTTCCTTAAATTGCTCCTCCTGGCAGACTTAAGCTAGATCCTATTCTATTTGTGCTTTTATATAAATGTGAACTTAGTATACTGAGTACTTCTCTATGATATCTTCTTTTCTCAAGATAATCCTGGTTAAGTGTAGTTCTGCCAGATAGTGATTTGCCAAGACAGATTTCAGAAAATGAATCCAGACATTACACAATAAATGCATCAGTATTGCTGAATGAAATAGAAATAATTTCTACTTTCAGAGGAATTTGAATACACGCTTTGGGAAACAGTGAATTTTTTGCCAATCAAAGGAGGATGGCTTATTTTGACCAAGTAGTTTGAATGCTGGTGGGATTGGTGCTTATGCAGAAGGGAGCACGCATGGGTATATGTAATCACACACTTTCTTTTTTAGACAAAAATCTTCCACAACAACTGAATATATGAGATCAATATCTTAGTGTAAATGAGATGTTTCTTTATACCACTAACTCAATACAGAATTCTGTCAGCCGTACAATGCAATGCTTGTTTCCAAGACACCAGTAATTAACTTCCACTTAGAATAAAATGTCTTTTATTTAACAAAAAAAAAAGTAGGAAAAATCATTTGAACATTTCTTGCTTTTTTTTGAATCATGTTAAATTTAAATAAAGATTTTAGTTGTGATTTAATGGGTTTGTGAGGTGATAATGCATGCTGTCTCTATGGGATCAAGATCTAGACAAGGGTGGCATTACAGCTGAGCGAATGAGATGCTCCAAAGAGAGCCAAATCATAAGATATTGTGAGCACAGCCAAGGAGTATCATAAAATGATCCCACAGACAAAAAATTTTACAGAACATTTAAACTTTCATGGTGTTTTAACATAATGAATGGAACTAAAAAGAGCTGAAAAGAGAATAATATCTTTTTGTAACCTGGATATAAGATCTATTACTTTGAATTAAACAGAATATATTTCTAACAAATTAATAAAGAAGTTCAGGGATATTTGTTTATAAAACAAAAGTTTGCTCTGCCAGTGGACATGCACAGGCAACTTTATTCATGCTGAAACCCTTCAGGCTGTCATTGCCTGCAGCAGTGATCATGCAAGACTAACTCTTGTGGCTACCATGTTCAATGTTAGTAAGGTTGAGAGAGCTTTGCCTTGCCAAATGCAATCTGACCTTTTGATGAGCGTTTTTTAGTTTTGTTTGTTTGTTCTGGGTGTTTTGTTTGGGTTTCTTCTCTCAAGAAAATGGTATTTATTGCAATGCAATAGTAGGTCTTGAACTGCATCAGGAAAATGAAACACAGAAATACAGTTAAGCACATATTCTCCTATTAAATAGTAATAGAGCATTCAAAATACTTATCAATAAGTGTTTATCTCAACAGAATCTTCAGGTATACTATTTAAGAACTGCAAATACTATGAAAACAACTGGAAGATTTTTTCCTCACTGTTGCATGATTTCAGGATTACTAACTCCATGTGGGAACAAGTTTCTGGGTAGAAACCTCATCACCCATGGCCAATTATTGGTCCTGAAGCTATTTATAAAATAAGAAAGTTATGCCTTGCAGTAAAGGGAAGAACTATGACTTTATTTGTATTTAATTTTATCTATATTTGTCAAAATAACCTAAAGTGGCCAACAACAGCCCAATGAACTTCTGTGGTATGGATTATTAAATGTAATATGCATTCCAGTCTGACATTTTCATGTTCTGTGTTGTCTCGGACTTGGTCTCCTGCAAGGCCAAATCTCTTACTAAGAGATAAAAACTTCTACTAAATCATTCCCATTTTCCACAAAAAACCCCAAAAGATTCTTTTTGTTCTCTACTCTGTTATACATGTAGCCTCTAAGCTACACTTTCTGAAGATGAGTTCTTGAGCTTGATCTTGCTCCTGACAAACTTTTTGTATGATTCAATTTTAAGACAGTTTTGTTGCACCAAGGTGTTTCTGGGTTTGAGCCCAGAATACCGACATTATGTAGGCAGATCTACAGCACTGTAAAGCTTTGTGCTGAGCAGCATTGCCCTGCAAGAAATTACGATTTTAAACTTCCAGAAGGCATTTTTGTGCAGAATTTTTGAAGTTTTTTGTATGCCAGAAAGAATTAAACCCTCTGGCTAAAGTTTGGCTTATATTTTTTTTATTGAATGTATCATTTAATAAATTTTGGAATACATGCTGGATTAGATGAATTTTTATTTAGGCAGTTTTTCTCCCATGTCCTGGATGTTGAATTGCAGAAGTATACACGATGCTGACAGCAATTGATTGCTTTCAGTTTTCTGCTTTCAGTAGAGTCCACTAGACTAAAATCTAGACTTAATAAATGTATGGATGGATCAGACACATTTATTGTTATAAGCAGTCATGGTTTACCCAAATCTTAATGGCTGATGTTAAATTAATTGACAACTAGTGCTCTCAAATTTCAAAACTTTATTATGAAAAATAATAAAAATCTTTAATAAAATGAGATTTTAATGTACTTCTTTGCTTGCACAATCAATCATTACACTAGTGACTTGTAGATTCTCCTGTCCCTTTAACCCCCCCACAAGCTGCCAGCCCAGATTTAGGGGGAGTATTGGAAGAGGGAACTACAGAATAGGGTAGAGAGAGTTACAAAAGAGGCCCTCTTACCCCAGGATGTATTCCAAGGCCTTTATTCCTTGAAGGGGATCCAGAGCGAGAGAGAGGGGGCAGTCACATGGGGAAGAGGGGTTTTTATCACCTTTGGGGTCGGGGTCAAGTTACCTATCCGATCCTATAGGTCAGGAGACCAGGGGGCAGGTAACCCAGGCCGGTTACAGTTTCTGGGGGAGGGGCTTTGGGGGAAAGACATTCCTAAAGGGAATACAACAGTGACTAGTGAAGCATTTAAGAAGATGTTAATTGGAAGTGTGAGCCTTTTAAGGCAGATGACTCATGAGTGGCTTAATAATAGACAGGACAAACAATTTCTGCTTGTAGACTTTATGAACAAGGAAGAAATAGTTTCCAGGCTAATATACCTACCAATGTTATTATCTAGCAATTATGGCTCATTAATAATGGTTCAAATTAAGCCTGAAAACAAACAAGAAAAGCCTCCTTCTCCCCAAGTAGTCAAAGAAAAATTATTTACATACATTGTTGCATAATGCTGGGTACAATGGTAAGAATTTGTGATAACATGGATAGATGAATATTTGGCTTTCTTTGATGTTGAAGACTGGCAGGTATATGAGAACAATCAATCACATACTTTGACTTACGTACCTGGATCACAGACATCTCTCTCCCCTTCCTTAAGTGAGACTTCTTTCTTTCCACTGCAAGATTCTGACGCTAAATCTTAAGGAACTGATGAGAAAGAGAAAACATAGCATTTCTGGAAATATTTTTCCAGATTCTTTTCACAATCCAGGTAACCTGTTATAAAAATTCATAGGTTGAGATGTATAAAGTTTCATTTAATTTATTATACTCTGCCTTTGTTCATAGTATATAGTTGAAAAAATCTTTCACTGTTTTTCAGTTAATCTCACCTAACATTGTAAACACTGACAAATCATTAGCCGTTATTTTTTGTTGCTAGAATTCACAAACTCAAATTTACACTTACAGATATATGCAAACTGTGTTCCATTGAGATGTAAAAATCTTGAATTTATCTGTTCTTGAAAGATTTTAGTGCAATCACTTCAGAGCTTTGATTTGCAGTATTACGTAAAATATAACAGACTTTTACAATGCAGTTGCAGAATCTGTCATATATTATTGCTGTTTGTGCTACAATAATTCAGAATGATTCAGGTTTATTCACTGTTCTCCTGAGTGATATTAGATGTAATTGAAATTAATATGATACTCTGTATTGTTTGTGAATCCATCACTGCATTTCTAAATGACAGTGTTTAAACTCTTTATAAGCCTTTTGCTGTTTTTCACCAAACACAATATGCTAATTAGAGAGTTTAATGTTAAACACTCCAACACTCTGTTGGGGCTGTGGGGAGCCCAATACTTCCAGTATGTTGGGACTATAAGAGATGAGACCCAGGAAAGATTCAAGGTCTGAAGAACTTGAAGAATTAGACTTGAAAGATTCATCGGGTGATGTTGGCATCTATCAATGAAACCATCCTGTGGTTTTTCTAAATATACCCAGAAATGCTTAATCTCTGCCAAGATAAGCAGCACGTTGTGGGCTTTTTGGAATTTTTATTCTTTTTTGAGGTTTCTTTGGTTTTTAGTGATAGGAGTTTCCTCCTCCTAAGTCTTTGTCCAGTGATTACAAACATCACTCAGGATATAGGAAATTTGCTGTAATTCTGCCTTATTCTATTTGTTTGTGTCAACATTTATTTGATATCAGTCACTTAATTTTGAATGAGACTAACGGAAGCAAGTATGATAGCAGTAAGGGAAACATTGTGTTTCACTGTGTTTTCAGGTGGAAGCTAGACTTTCTTAATAATTTCTGCCTGTTGACATTCTGGGTGCAGACACAGGTGACAGCTACAAACTGGAATATTACTACTGTGGGATGTGGAAGAATCTTCTGAGGCTCCTCTGTCTCCCAACCTCTTGACTTACTACTTATTGCATGAAATGAAGTTATTCTCAAAATGATAGATGTTTTGGATGTTAGGTGATGAAAGGAGAATACAAAAGGAAAATTTTGATGGACTTGCATTGGCAATGGAAAACAAAAACCAGAACACAAGAATTTGTATGTGACAGATAAGGATGTGTTTCTAGGTATTTTTAAAAAAAATCTGTGTTACCTCTCCAGACACAAAAATATTCCAGAATACAAATATTTCTTGAAAAAGTATATTTTTCAAAAGTAAAGATATAAGTATTAAGTAAACCTCATATTTCTAGCATCAATTTACCTAAAGCCTTTGCATCTAGTCGAGGCTTGTATTATGAGCGATTGTGTTAGTAGTAAGAGCCTTTCAAGGCAAAACTGAAATTTAAAAATGTAATGTGTTATTTGTTATGGAGTAATACAGGAGTTTGACATTGTGTGTCAAAAAAAGAATTCAAAGTTGGTGTGTTTTCTGTTAAGTGTAACTAACTATGTATGTATTGAGTAATAGTATTGAAATGGTGAAACCAGAAGGAAATATAAAACTTACACATACTACCTGAGTTTTATTCTGTTATTTCAGTAGTTAATGAGGGAAAATAGAAGCAGATAAAAAATTTCAATGACTTTATACTATTTTTTCTATGCTGAAAATGTAATTATTTAGAAAATTCATAGTCTAATATAGTAAGTAAAGAGCTTACAATTTGTGTGAAGGATTAATATATCTTTTTCATGCTACAAAGTCTTGTGACAACAAAGTGCTCTGACTTTTGCATTCATTTTTTTCAGGACAGCTACAAGTAAATAACTCTGTGTAATTTGGTTCTTAGTTAATGAAAACTACACTATTACAAAAATATAATATATTGTTTCTGTTTTGGCTTATGGAATAAGTTTCAGCATGAACACTTTGAGATTTCAAAATTACTTCTTTTTAATCTTGTTCTTGGGAGTTGTGTTTGAAGGAAATTAGGTATAATTTCCTAGCAAAAAATTAATAAAAAAGATATCTCCAAAAATATCTTTAAATAGAGAACAAATGTGTATTTAATATCTGATGAAAAGTATGCATGTGTGTATCATATCTTAAAATCAATATATATGTGAAACAGAAGAGGGAAAGGAATCTATATGGGTAAATAAGAGGTGCATATTTGCTCTTGCCAGTCCTTTTACCTGGCAAGAATTCCTTGTAAGCTTTTCTGAAATTTCTTCTCACTGTTTGGGACTTGCAAGGTAGGGTGCTGTGCATTGTCTCAGGTATAGGTTTATGGTGGTTCTTTGTACCATGTCTTTTCACAATCCACCTTTTCCGTTTCTACTATGGAGTTTATCTTTCTGTGCTGTAAGAGGGATTATTTTAGGGTGAAATGACTGTATGTGGCAGCAATATGAGGAACCTGAAATAACACTTATGACAGGTTCTGCATCCTGGGAGCATGTGTAGGTTGATGCAATATTAAGGGCTTGATGCTCCAATGCTTGCAGAAAGTGCCACAGAGTTAGAACTTGAATCTTTGTTAACAGGTAATACTAACCCCCAAAATTTTACCCAACGCTAGCTTAACTGAATTTCATGGATTTTTGTTGTTGTTGTTGTTGTTGTTGTTGCTATTTTCAAATACCTCTATGTGTGTACTTTGAAACTTGATCTGATTTCCAGTTACTCAAGCTCAGACTTTTTTGAACTGAGGATGATATCACAAGGTTAGTGTCAGTGTGCACTAGCTAAGATTCTTCTAGAAGTCTTTGAATGATCTGACCTCTTAAGATTAATGTTTCCACTCTCCTATTTCAGTGAAGATTTTATTTTTTTTTTTTTCTCCAGACCTTCTTGGACAATGATCTTCAAGTTTACACATTTGTAAATAGAAGAATGTCTTAAATTGCTTTTTTTTTAAACCTTCCATCTTTAACGTTACATGCCTGTGCTTAATGTGATAGCAGAACTGAAGAAATAATTGCATAGACCTGAGAAAGAGATTATGAAATTTGCAACTATATATATTGTTTGACTGTTCAAGAAGAGAAAAGTTTGCTTCCTGACCCATCTTGGGCTTTTATCTTGCTCATTCTGGGCTTTCAATTGGCTCACTTCAGCTATGGTATTTTCTGGATGGTCACACTTTTTCTTTGGTTTTCCTTCCCACTTGTTTGAAGCTTCATTTGCCATAGTCTTTCTCAGTAAAACATGAGACAAAATAGTCTGAAGTATAAGTAAAAGCAAAGTAAAAGTTTTAAAGACTTCTGTAATGCATTCAATAAAATGAAAATCCATGGTCTGTATTTAAAAATATATGATCAGTACTATTTGACTTTTGGATGTTTTACTTCTAAACCGACCTTTTGTTTCATAAATCCTGTCTACGCAAATCCTAAATGAAAATAAAAGCATCATTTAATTGTTAGGATTTGAGTATTTCCCAGCCTAGTTTAATTTATTTTTGAGGTTTTGAAGGCAAAAGAGCCTTAGACTTTGTGCAAGCA
Organism: Certhia americana; assembly: GCA_018697195.1. Classification (NCBI taxonomy): domain Eukaryota; kingdom Metazoa; phylum Chordata; class Aves; order Passeriformes; family Certhiidae; genus Certhia; species Certhia americana. The sequence continues at coordinate 30,768,736 of CM031860.1, forward strand.
ACACTGCAACACTGCCTTGCCCTTTCTGGAACATGCCTAGAGCAAAGATGGCCCAGTATTCCTTGCCTTACTGTTAGTTAGTCTGGTTGTGAGACTGGGTCCCACTGTGCAAAACTAAAAGCAAAGTCTTTTTTTCCTTGCCTCTCTGAAATATTTGAGAACATAAATTCTGCTGAATTTTGTTGACACAGATATTGTTGACAGATATTATTATACTACATTGTTTTTGTAACAGTAAGTTTTGTAACAGGTCCTCAAATCCTATTATGCATTTATAAAGAGATTTTCTTCAGTATACTTTCAGAAATTTTGAACATAAACTATGTATTCTAGGAAATGGACAAGAATTACATCACATTATTTTCTATTACAAAGAAGCCCCATACTGATTACAAAGGTTTGAAATTAACCAATGACTCTTTGTTTTTTGCAACACTTTGATTATAAGGCACTGACGCACCAACATACATGTAAAGTGTGCTCAGAATTATTTGGTGTAAAGGGCAGAATAGTCTCATTATACATCCATCTCATAAAGCCAAACCACTGGCTCTTGTACTCTTAAAGATGAGTTTCAATCCAAATATGCACTCAAATATGCAGCTTTTGCCAAAGTTCTCATTTGCTGTTCTCATTTAGTTGCAACATCCAAGACACATGCAGACAGATCTCTTCCTTCTTTTCTCCTAAATTATTTTCGTATGTATTTATTTCATATAGTTATTTCATAACTATTTTTTTCAGGATCATTGTTTTAGCTAAAAAAAAGGGAAGAGAACGTTTGAATATAAAAATTCCTATTGACACCACCCTTGCATAAAATGAGAGTTTGCCTAAGGTTTATCTCTTTCATTGTCATTAACGGAATAAATTCTTTATAAACTTTATTGCCTGGTGTAATCTTACATTCTGCAAAGTAAATGTGCAATTATTCTTCATTTGAAGTGCTAAATTAATATATTTGAATTTCAGGTGTAAACAGTGTAGTATATTTAATGATTTTTTTGGTTCTGCTTTGGCTAATTGAAGGTTTCTGCAAGTAATAGCATATATTCTCTGTGAAGTCCTATGCTTGCATGCCCTCATCTTTATCTTGCTTATTTTAAAATTAAGTGCATGAGTTGGAAGGGATATCTGCTTTCCACCAGTGGGCAGTGATGAACTTCTGTTGCTTAGATTTTCTGGTGCTTTCCCAGGTCGTTAAACAGGCTACCATTTGGCTGCTTATAATGGAAACCTGTCCATTTAATCAAAAGTTTGTTAAAATCAAGTTTTCTTAGTTCAGTAAGCTGATATTTTAGAAAATTCTTGGGCCAGAACTTTCCAATTGACTTCTACTCTGATATTTAAATTAATGAACATTGCCAGAACAAAATTTTAGTTTATATAAATAAGAAGACATAATTACAACAGATACCATATAAGTTTTATTTATTTTATTAAAGACATATGATTTATTTAAGAAGTGATTTGATTGCAGTCACAAATGGAGAGACTGCACCCAAATACATGCAACTGAAACTGGTTCTCCCACAGAACAGGAATTCTAGATATTGATCTGATCTGCAAACCAAATTAAAAGTAGAAAAATGTATGGATAGTCTTAAAAAAAAGAAATTCTCTGTGTCTGCCAATGACTTGGTAGTATTACTAGCATTGTAGCTTGGAGTGAAAATTGTTGATATTTCTATTGAGAATGATATCATTACATATTTTCTGAGGAATTTTAATTTATTTAATATATGTTGAAAGTCATATTTCAGAGCTGTACATGGATTAAAAAGTCTAGAATGGAGGATCTCTTACTGCAGTACAAAATGACTCAAGTACATGTTAAGAGCCAAGATGACTACTTGCATTATTTTCACTGATAATGTATGTCTTAGGGGCTGGAGATTTAGTGAGACATATAAATATTCTTCTGTTTTCTCTGTCTTGATATTTTTATTTTATTCTTTTTAAGATAAGTGTCTGTGTTTTAGCATTTTTCACTGAATGTTTTAAGTTTTGGAAAGCAACAGGAGTTGTAGAGTGGATAGTTCTTTTTCATGACATATCTCTTTTAACTAAAATCACAGTCAGGAAATTCAGTGTGACAAAGAGACTGTGCCCCATCCCTGGAAGTGTTGAAGGCCAGTTTGGATGGGACTTTGAGTCTGGAAGATGTCTCTGTCCATGGCAGGAGTGTTGGAAGTAGATGATCTTTAAGGTCCTTCCCAAGAAAAATCATTCTATGAATTTATAATTAGATGTTGAATCTAAACCAAATAAAAACTCTAGCCATATTCTCTACCAGAATATTTTAGGAAGTAAAACAATTCTTTCTTTCCCCCAGAACTGTATCATATGAAGATTAAAAATAAGACACTTAAATGATGACCAGTTTTTTTTGTTAAACTCAGTTGCAGCTATTATATTTTCAGGATGTATTCAAACACTTGACTCTTGAGAATAGGTTGAAATGGCCTACAGTCTTAAAACTTTGTATTGAATAGATCAACTTTGTCCAGTTTTATAAGGAATTGTCATAATTATCAGGCCTTCCAAGTTTAATCTCTTCCAACCTTGTTTGTTTACTAGTTGTTTTTTTTGGTTTTTTTTTTTTTTTTGTGTGGGATTCTGCTCTTGCTTTCAGTTCATTCTAGCCTTTCAGTAAATTCTTTAAAATTGGAAAACTGTGAAGAGAGAATGAAATTCAAGGCTGTGACACTTTGAGCCACTTATGGGAAAGAGTACCCTTAGACTCTGGACCTTTCCAGTTTTGAATTGTTACCTCTACCCCTTGTTCAGTAGCTCAGAAGACAGTCTTCCTGTCTCATGCTTTTTCAAGACAGGAAAAATAAATTTATAAGTGTGTTCTCGTTAAAGAAAACTAAAGAACATTTAAATAAAATATTTTTCCAGCTATATTGAAAGTATAGAGAAGAGTTCTTTATCCATGATCCAGAAAAAATGGGGGTTTGCTATCAAGGATGAGACAAATTGATATTTTATCCCTTAATATCACAGAAAACTCTGAGAAAGAAATGAGTTGCTTTCATACAGGACAAAAAGAGGGAAAATGTTGCTGGCCCGAATGCTATGGGGAGCTTCAGAACGTGAGGGAAGCTTCAGAAGAACATTTGTGAGAAAATTACTTAGTATGCAGCTTGTCAGAACTGGCGCAAATGCAGAGCAGTGTGATCCTGACGAGTTGGTGGTGTGACGTGACCAGGCAAAGACAAAGACCTCTAGTGCTTGCATGAGTACTCAGAGCCTCAGTGGAGCAGTACAAGGACTCCTGCTCTGCTGACCAGGAAAGCCCTGGGCTCTCTAGGCTATTTCAGAACTCAAGTATTTCACTATAAGTGGTACTGTACAGCATACACAGGCCACATTTCCATTCCTCTTGTCTTTATTTCATTCAGGGCTGAGTGCAAAATGCTAGATTTGGTTTTTCAATGCTAGTTGTTGTGTCTTCCTAAAGTCAACATACTTGTTGAATCCTCTATATTATGACACCTGAGAGAAATAATCTCTGCTTATGCTCTTTCATTTGGTAGCAGTCTTACACAACAGATTTTCTATAACGTTTTAATGCAGGAAGACTTTTTTTGCTCAAGATTTTCTGAGCTTTACCTTCTCTAAAAAACTTACTATTTGTGCACCTTTCTTTCCTCTGCTCTTCTGTCTCCTTTCACCTCAAACCAAATATATTTTAGCTCTTTACTTGCATTTTCCAAACACTATTTCTCCTAAACCATAGTAGCTCCTGGGTTTTTGAAAGAAATTAGCTCACAGCTCTTGTTCATATGATCTAGTTGCAAAGAAGTATTGCTCTGAAGTGTCATACATTTATCATCCTATTACTGGGAGATAATACATTTGTATTACCTTAGGCTAGTATAGTCTTTCTCAACAACATTTCAAGTGGAAATAATGCCTTAAAATAGGTGGATGTGACAAAAGGAGCATTTTCTGTCGTATGACAGCAGCTATTAAAAGAACACACTGTCACCTAGCATAGGCCACTGCGACTTTTGATGAAAAAGACCAGCCAAGCACCAACAAGATATTGCTCTGACAATCCCACAAAGATCTTGGTCAAGGTGAGGTGACCATGACATTAACAGTCCTAATTGATGTCTGATAATGAGATCTCTCACTTGTATTCAGAAGAGGTCAGATTAAAAGCTCTGTCTCATCTAGGCTGCCCTTTACAAAGTAAGAACTGCTAATTTTTACTGCCCACTACAGTGAAAAGTTCAAGATTTTGTGTTAGCAAAGGGAGTTTTATTACAGTATCAGTTAGAAGGAATTCAATTTTACTTCTGTTTTAATAACCTGGAAATTAAATTAAAAAGAACTTTTCTGCATCATGGTTAGAACCACTGGCAAGGAGTTAAATGAAAAGACTAATGATAGATTGTAGATACAAAAAGAACAATCACAGTCTCACAAATAGTCTGGACAAGCTCTGGTGTGTTTTGAATCATATTTTTGCAATTCCTAGTGTAGCTAGATGAACTATGCCTTACAGGGACAAGAGTCAAAAAAATATTACAGTGTTAGAAGGAGAGAATCACTTCTTTTTTCCCCTGCATTTCCTGGAGCATAGTAGCCCATCCCCAGAAAGGTAAATGACTCATGTGGTAATGGGGTTGTGCAGTGGGATTTCGTATGGTGAAAAATTGGTAAGGCTGCAGTTTACAAAGAAACTGAGACTTTTGTCTGGTGATGCTGGTGCCTTGCTGCTTAATTTTCAGATAGTTGTCACCTCTTATGTGAGTGGATTAGACCTTTTTTTTTTTTCCTAAGCAGGTACAAAAACAGCCTCTATATTTGGGCAAAGATTAAAATCATAGCTTTAGTCATACTGGAATCTACAGTTGAAGAGGTTTGTGGTAGTTAAAAGGCTTGTAATTTGTCACTTGGGGAGGAGAATAATGTTGACAGATAAGAGCTGTGCCATTAAGTTTGCTTGAAAGGAAATTGTGTTTTGTTTTATTTAGTTTTGTTTTTTCTAATGAAAGTTTACCATCTGTGAACATGCTTACCATCATACTAAAAAGATTGATCCCCTAAACAAAATAGGTGTGTAGTGCACCTAGAAACACTCATCAGTTTACCCTTTCTTAAAAACCTGCAAAAGAATGTTGTTAATGGTTGGGATTTTTTTCACTCTTGTATCTCTCCTTTATGTAGCCCATAAATTCACAGTATTTATTTTTAAAAGGTTATTAGCAGAAGAGCTAATATCACTAGAAAGGCTTTTTTAAAAAAAGAAATTGTGCTCAGCAATTCTACAGAATCCAATGCCTGTTAGGTTAAATGAAATCTAGCATAATTTATTTTCCTTGGTAAGCATTGCTTTTGAATGTTGTCAAAGGAAATTTGGTTTCCTTTTACACTTAGCTACTTTGTATTGTCCTACTGATAACGCTTTAGAAAAAAAATCTTGAAACTAAGATAAAAAGTCCAATTTATTGCTTCAATTGTTAATTTCACACTTCAGTGATTATTTCAAAACATATACTGGTTGACTGAGCTACAGCTGTGGCCAAATATTGATTTTTTGGGGGAGGTTTTATTGGTTTTTTTTCATGCAAAATTACTTCACATAATTCTCTATTATTTTTTTCTTTATAATTAATAAAGCAGTAAAATTTTCTGCTCAGTCAGAAAGGTGACATGCAACTTTGAGTTAAAGTATTTTTATTGTTGCTAAGGAGACAGTGAAAGTGATTTTCCTTTTATAAAATATCTACATTTAGTCCCTGATTGCAATAACTTCTCCTTGGAGCTAGGATATCAAAAGTTCTTTCCATATTTCCATTTAACTAAATGGAGATGTTCAGTTAAAAAATATTGTTGGTTTTAGTTAATAGCTTGTTACTGGTTTCTTGAGCCCCCATTTACTGCCTTGATTCAACAAAGCCTGATGGCAGCTCCCTGTCTTTTAAACACAACAGAGGGTTTGTGGCCTCAGCAGGAGTAATGTACAAGGTGGACATTCTGCCCAATGTGTAGTGCTAGTGGAAACTGTCTAAAAACAAGAAGATTGAAGAGTCAAAAATGTAGAGTCTGTGGCAAAATACCTTGTCTGTTCATTGATGTTTCAAAATATATGTAAAATAGGAATCATACATGTCAATGCAGCTTAAGTGGCTTTTCCATGTTGTATGGATGAGCCAAAAGAACTTCTTCAAATATGGAAGATGCTTTTCAACCCATCATTGTACAGCAAGTGGATTTTGAGATCAGGCTATGTCCCTGTAACAATTCCTGCTGTTGGAGCACTGAGGTTTTCTGTGAGCTTAATGGCCTCAGTGGGGCAATGCAGACCCTCCTATGTGTCCTCCTTTAGAGGAGGTTGATGAAACAATATTTTATTTGGAAAATATATATCCCTTCCCTGAGACCATAGGTTAATGTAGTCAGTGAAAGCAAAGCCATTGATATTTATAGGACAGCTTAAACACATCTGGCATCTCTTTTCCAGCTGACACAAATTCCATTAGATTGCATACTGCTTAAAGGACAGAAAACAAATTACTCCAGCTGTGAAGATGTTTGTAGAATTCAATTATGTAGATTTTAGCTCCAAATTATAATGGCCCCAAGTGATAAAAAGGGTTAAAGGGATGAAAATATAGATCTATAAGTTAACAATATTCAAAACAATACTTAGTTCTACAAGTACACATACTTAACAATATGCATAACAGTACTTAGGGTTCTTTCTTTTAGGGTTCTACATTGTTATCAGATGAAAATACCTCTCTACTTACTCTCAAAGACCTTGATCTTCCTGTACTTAACAATTTAAAAGTATTGAAATCAATAGGAGTTTCTTTTTTGATTGAAAGAATAAATCTGAAGTTTATTAGTTAAATAGTGTTCATATAAACTTGGTAGCACATCACAAACAAAAAGTCAATTTTGCATTGCAGCATTAAAATGACTTTAACCTAGCAGTTTTCCTTTTCTCAAAAAATTCATTGTTAAATTTTAGACATCAATGACCCATTAAGCCAATTTTTAATTTAACTAATGTTTCTCCCAATTCACAAGCACTCTCTTGTTCATTTCAGTTAGTTCACTCTTGTCCTCTGTCCTCACTCCTAGTGCTGAAGTCTCTAAAACAAACTCTGGGAAACAACCTGATAGTTCCTTCTAGACCCTGGGACTCCAGCAACAATAAATGAGGCTTTGGTGGTGCCTTAAATTTTAGCTTTCGTATTATCCAGATTTTGTACTGCCTTAGTGTGTAACTCTGAACTTCATATAAAGTGTTAGCAAGCGCTCTTCACAGCTTAGTTAGACAAAACAATCCTTTTCCAGCCCAAGAACCAAGGACACCATTGCAGCTTCAGGCCCAAAAAGTGTAAACAGCGAATTGAGAGCAATCTGGGAGGATGGGACTTCATAACCTGAAGCTGTAATTGGACAATTAACACAATATGGAAATGGAACAAAACTTATAGAAGTGTGAAAATTCATGACAGTCTCCCATCTTGGGTGGAGCCACGGCTGGGCTCTTGTACTGCCCCAGGTGCATCCTTTGAAGGCTTTTCAATATATATCTACTTTATTCCTTTAACACTGTCCAGTGTCTCTTCTAGGTAGTCTCACAAGGCAACACCAGGACTTTTTGCTCCAGGCTTTAAATTGTCAACTTCACCTTCTAGTGTCTGAAAGTCTGACTACCATGAACAATGTCAATCTCATAAAAGGCCTCTGGAGGTGTCATTTGAAGAAAAAGTCAGCTTGTTTATCAAAACCAATTTTTTAATAAAGCAATGTAGAAGGGTGTGTGTATATGTGTGTGTGTGTGTGTGTGTGTGTGCGTGTGTCTAAATTTAAAATGTTACTTGTTTAAAAAATGTTTTTCCAGAAAGCAACTGTAATTTTTTTGGAAAAATTCAAATTTCTGGTTGCAGAAAGTAAAGGGTGCCAATTAGTATTTTTTTTACAAGTGTGTTCTTTTCTTCATTACTTATCTGTAAAAATACCTATTTACTGTATCTGTGAATATCAAAAATATTGGAAGCAAGAACAAATATCCTGTCCACTGTTCGAAAAATGTTCTAATGCCATGAACTTGTGTTGTCTTTTCATTTTTTTTTTCCCAGCTGGAGATGATAAGCAAACAAACAGTATTAAGATTCATAACTGACAAAGAATGACATTCAGACAGTAACAAATCAATTCTTGTTCTGGTTAAAAGGGTAGTTATTTGGAGTAGTGTGAGGCCTCTATTATCATCTTCTTAAAGCTCCTAAGCACTTGCGGTAACAAAATAACCTCTATAGAAAAGTAGAACCAGCTCCAGATTCTTGAAATTCTATTTCAAGAAAAATAGTTTTTATCTTCAGTTATACTACTTCCTAATATAAGGGAAAAAAATTAGTAAATCAGTAAATTGAAATCCTATAATGATTTCTTATCATTATAATAAATTAATTGCTTCATAATTATTTCATAATTTTAAATTGTCATCAATTAGAAGAAATATGAAAACACTTCCTATCTGATATTCTATAGAATAATTTCTGTATGTTGTCCTTGTATAAAATAACTCATATAATTTTAATACCTGTTAGAAGACTATTTAAAATGTATATTGCTCTGGGCTGCAGTATCCTCTAAATTTGTAAAACCTTGTTTCCATGCTAATTTTGATCATTTTTTGAAGGGCTAGATTAGAATATATGATTGAAACTTAATATGTTGAAGTCACTTTATTGAGTACTACAAATACCTATTATGTATTTTGTGATTTCTAATCCACCTTCTTCCTTTGTGTAAATAAAAAGAAGCTGATTGGAACCCAAAACTGTATTTTTTGCTTAATCTCTATTTGGAAACACATATAATACATGTGTAAACAGGAAATACACAGGAGATGTAAGCAGACTCAGGCTAGTTGGAAAAAATATAGGGAAGTGGTCAGAGTAAGTAGAAATGACACAAGAAGGCCAAGGCCTATCCAGAAATAAAACTGGCCAACAATGTCAAGGACAAGAAAAAGGACTTCTTAAAATAAATCAGTAACACAATCTCAACAAAGGCAAATGCTGGGTCCTGCACCTGGGGAGTTGTAATCCCATACTCCCCCACACATGGGATGCATCAGGAAAAGCATTCCAGCAGATCAAAGGAGGTGATCCTGCCCCTCCTCTCAGCTCTGGTGAGGACATATCTGGAATGCTGTGTCCTATTCTGGGCTGCTCACTAGGAGAGACATGGAGAACCTGGAGAGGGTCCAGTGGAGGTCAAAAAAGATGATTAAGGACAGGTTGGGGCAGCTGGGCCTGTTCAGCCTTGAGAAAGGACATTTGAGAGAGGTCCTAGTCAATGTCTGTCAGTGTCTGATGGGAGGGTGTCAAGAGGATGGAGCCTGGCTTCATCATGGTGCTGAGCAATAGGATAAGAGGCAATGGGCAGAAACTGTTGCATAGGAAGTTCCACCTGAACTTGAGGAAGAAGTTTTTACTGTGCAGATGATCGAGTGCATTCAAGCAAATTGTCCAGAGAGATTGTGGACTTACCCGCAGTGGAGATGTTCAAGAACATCTGAAAGCAATCCCATGCCATGTGTTCTAGAACCTGCTTTTGAGTAGGGAGATAGAAGCAGATGACCCACTGTGGTCACTTCCAACCTTATCCATTCTATGATTTTGACCAAATTCTGTCAGAAGATAGGATAATATTTTGCTTTTGATTAAATAGTTATAAAATAGCAGTGTCATTTAGAATCTATTTTTATAAATATCAGTGCTATTTAAAAAGAAAGAATGAACCCCTCTCTGATGTCCAATCTCTGATATTGCTTTTAGCAAAGTCAACTTACTTCACCAAATAATCCTTCCTCTTTTTGACAAGTCAAGTCAACAATAACAACTGAACCTATTTGGTTAAATACCCTATAGTTCAGTTGAAGATAAAATGACTTGGGGGACTTTCCAGAATTTGACTTTGCTCATCTGGTATCACAGAAGTGCTGCAATTGAGGAACCGCAAATGTTGTATATACAAAAGCACATCCTGGAAAGAAGCCAGTTCTTCACTGCATTTGTCACACATTATATATAGGCTGCCTCTTAAGGAAAATTATTTTTACAGATCCAGGTTCCAAAATAAATCATCTGTATTTCTTCACCTTGCTTGGAAAATGAAAGTTAATTTGTGCCATCTGCTCTACCTATTATTTCATTAAGGTGACAGAACATTTTGAATTATGTTTTAATTAGTTCTTTAAATTCATAAAAAATTGAAATCTTCAAAATAAATGATCAGATTTTAAGAAAAACAAATATTTATTTTCTATTACTTAAAATTTTTTTTTATAAAAAATTGGAAGATAAATTTTGTATTAAAAAGTATAACTGAAGTATAAAATTCTTATTTTAGTGAAGTCCAGTTTGGGGAAATATACAAATATTTATTCTCACTGTGTTTCTATAACTTGAATCTTCCACTGGATTAGAAGGATATTTATTAGAGGAAGAACATTTTTCAGTTAAATTGTGTTGTTTTTGTTTTGTAACTGAGTTGTCAAAAACTTCCAAAGTAGTATGTTAATATAATTTTAAGAGTATTGTTTTAAAAAAACCAAGCAAACTACATTTGAGAGTTAGAAAACAACACTTCAAATTCTCAAATGAACAAAACTTTATTAATTAGATGAGAGTTGATACATTTTATAAAAAGCATGTAAGATACCAAATGTGAGTTTTTAATACTCTCTATAATTCTAGGCTAGCTGTGTCCTATAGACTTTAACAAAAAAAACATCTGTTGATTTTAGGCTGCCTCATGTAAAGACAGAAGTCATATTTTTACTAATAACAATGGTAAGAAATGGAAGATACTTTCAAACAGTCTTAAGAAAGGTCAAGGTCCTCTTGAAAGGAGGTTGTAATCTGGTGACCCAGGCAACCAGTGACAGGAATGGAGGACACAGTCTCAAGCTGAGCCAGGGGAAGTTTAAGCTTAGAAAAAATTAGAAAAAAATTCTGCACAGCAAAAATGATCGGGCATAGGAATGGGCTGCCCAAGGAGGTGGTGGAGGCAGCTACCCTGGACATATTTAAAAATGTGGTACTCAGTGCCTTGTTTTAGTTGATGAGGAGGTGATAGGTCATAGTTTGGGCTTGACGATCTCAAAGTTATTTTCCAATCTACTTAATTCTGTGATTCTCTGTTTCTATGATATTATTTGCAAAAATTACTGTGTTAATAAGCTGTCTTCATCCTTGTTCATTCTTAGGAATGATCATAAAAAATTTGAGTGTTAGATCAGCTAAAAGACCATGAGAATCACAAGAAAGGCCTAGGGGAAAAAAACCCAATGCCCAATGTTCTTTAAATTAACACAAAACCAGTGCCCAGAATATAAATAGTACAGAGAAGAACAGTCTACATGAAATTTAATAATAATTTCTTGTAGTATCAGAGGGACTGCTCCTCTGGTTTTGAGTTTTTCTTCATCATCTGAGATAACACAATTCTGTAATCAGAATAAATTTTATAGGGAAAAATAATTTTCTTTCCAGTAACTCAATTTCCCTATGAAATTTTTCTTTGGCTTAAAATAACTTAGCAGTTTTTATCGTTTCAAATTTATTTTTTGCATGCTAACAGACTGCAAGTGGTTGAGACGTTAAAGGCTTAATGAGTCTGCCTTTCTTAGAGAAGAAGACATTTATAGGAGAAAGTTCTAACTAACTGATAGTAAATAAGGAACTGTGCATGGGCTGCTTCCAACTACTGCTTTCTCTGAAGCTAACAAGTGAACATAATGGTGATTATTGTTTCTGAGGATTTTAGTTCATTTCAGGTGATTGCACTGTATATCAGGAAATGCATAAAGTAAAATTAATGTTGTCAGTTTGTTTTTTGGTGTGAAGAAATTGATCTTCAGGAAGAAAATGCACTGGAGGTCACAAGTGAATTCAAGGTAGCAGTAAAAATAAAAATCTGTTAGCATTTATTTTCATTTCTTACCTCTTGGGTGAAAAAAACCTTCCTAGTGTAAAGTGCACTTTTTTTTTCTTTAAATTAATATATTAAAAAATGAGGTGCTACAGGTGCAGGGTCACTCTGCAACAGTGAAAAAGCTGATTTGCCTTTGCCAGCCAGCCCCCGCACTGCAATAACAGCTCATGTTTTATAGGTTAGAGTTGCATAGATATTCAGGTGGTATATAAAACATTTGAGTTTTCTTTCACCAGATATTTGTCTCAAATGAGCTAATTCAATAAAATAAATATTCAGTTTCAAAGATGGAATTAAGTAGCTAAAAAGGAACACTTATTTTGCTATATAAAATTTTGCAACTGGGGTTTGAATAAGGAATGTTCAGTCAAGTAGAAAAGAAAAACTGCTTTAGGCAAATGTTAAATTTCTATGATGTTACACATAAATTGGAAATTTTCTATATCCCTCATGTTCAGATATATGGACTATAATCTTGGAGAAGTATGCATCTTGTACTAATGTTACTGACCAATGTGAATAACTTGATCCAGATTGGGTTGAGTAGGCTGCCTAAATGCCTAAAAGTGTTCCTTTACAGTTACTGTAACTAGTAATTACGTGAATATCACTGAATATGTTTATCAGATTTGCTCAATGCTAAAACCAAAGCAGCTGATAAACTCCAAAAAAGACTTTGTTGATGTGTAAAAATAAAAAATAGTAAGTTGACTCAACACTACAAGTTCATAAGTTCAAAAGTGTGTCAATAAGTTGAAAACAGTAGGATCTAAACCATCTTCAAATTAGCATTTTATTAATTAATTAAGAGCCAAAAAAGGGTCAGAACTCCATGTTGTAGTGATAAATTGCAATTTTCTTTCAAATTTATACTAATTTCCAACTTAGAGGAGGAAAACCAAAGAGGAGTACTGCATATTTAAATTACAAGATTTATATTTCCTTTCACTCTAAAGAGAGAAGAAAAAAAATTGGGGGTGGTGGAGGAAACTTGAAGCATCTTAAGACAACTAGATGGCTTTTGAAAATCTGCTTCTCTCATGAACACAGATCTCTGAATCAAGAGACCAAATTTATTTATTGCCTGTAACATCACATTTCTTCATTGTAGGTGATCCTTCTGTCTTTCAAGGTACTATGATTTGATTGTACCCTTTCTCTTCATCTCACCCTCTGGCCTATAAACAGGCCACTTGATTAGGCTCTCATTTGGTGTGCCTTGGGTAACTATTTGATCAAATTTCTTATAGAGAGGAAAAAAATAATAATGGTGTAATGTGTGTGAAGAGAGAAAAGTGAGAGTGACCGAAGAAAAAAATAGCATTTATGCTCCCATGTGTCTAAAAGGAGCTACATTTGGAAAAAAAGAAAACAAATACAACACAGAGGTTAAACACTGCTGATATAAGACTTCAGTTCACTGGTTTTGAAGCTTGGCAGTTTTGTGCATGCCAATGCTGAGTAATTGCTCAGAATGCTGTGGATCTGAAAGGGGCCACAATTAAAATATAATTTAATTTTCATAAAGTTAGGGACAATAATTTATTTAATAGTTTAAATCTTGGAGCTTTTTTTTTCCTACAAGGGTTTTTTTAATACTCTAGAACTGATTTTCATCTGATGTAGAATGTAAATATGAATATTACTGATCAAGATATGCCTGAAGTAATTTCCTAAAAAAACAGATGAGAGGTTGATTTATATAAATGAACTAGATTAGCATATGTAGAGATACAGCAGCCTGAAAACCAGCACTGTTGAGAGATGTGATGGTGCTCGTAGAAGTTCCACCCTGCTTATGCCAAGCCAGAATCCTGAAACCAGTCTACTTGTGCCAGGCTAGTACTGTAGCCACCAGTCCAGTGGCATTTTTGGTGTAAGAACCATAAGTGCAGTTATAAAAAAATATCAAAATTAATGATGCCTGGCTGACTTTTTTTCCTTCTTTTTTTTTTTTTTTGGGGGGGGGGAGGGGGCATGAGTCTTGTAAAAGACCTTTTTTTCCAAAGACTGAAAAAATCTCTTGAAAACTCTTAGATTTGGTTTAGGGGGAATAATTTAAATGTTTGTTTTAAGAAAATATGCTATTTGAATTTATTTTATTTGAGCAAAAGAAGTCAGCTAAATTTTAACAGCACCATGTGACTATAAGCCCATGTTAAGTTCTGGTAAGTGAGAGGTGTTTCCACCTGAATTAAAGTGCAAATGAGACTGCATACCAAATTTAATGAAAAAGGATTTTATTAAACAATTAATTTGAAGTCGAGAGATAGAAAGAAATGGAAAAGAGAGAGAGAGAAATCAAGTACAAGATAGTTAATACCCATGATCCAGTTACATCCCTTTGGTCGTTCACCTTGGGCTTCTTAGCAGTGGAAAGCCTGGTGTTATTCAAATCTTTTCACTATTTATACATTTTAGCAAACATAGGAATTTATGTTTATTGGCTTTACAGTTCTTTAATGCTAATTAGTCTTTCTCTTTAAGTCAGTGGGTTTCTGGGATTGGTGGGCTGTGAGTCTGTGCCAGCGATCTCCCCCTGCTGGAATTGTCTCTGCTGTATATTTCTTTTGAGCTCCAAACATAGGACAAATGGTTTTCACTTCATGTGCTGTGGGAATCATTTGTTTGTCATCTATCTGTAATATGCTTTGGCAGCTAAAATGATTTGCTATTTATAAATACTAAATTGAATGTAAACAAATTTATCTCACTCTTGCTTATGACTAATTTTTCACAATCAGTTATTGTGTTTCTTTACCATGCACACAAATGCTATTGTTTCAAAAACTCTGTTGGAAAATGTAATTATCATGTCAGGTAAAGAAAAATGATTACCTATGTATCTTGTTGCATTAGAATAAGTAAAGACGACGCTTTTCATTTCTGTCTTTGTTGTTGGTCGTTCTCAATAGGTTTGTTAGCATAGCCTTCCTCCCCTCTCAAAAGTCAAAGACTTTAACCTATCCTGAATCTTCAGCTTTTCCCTTGGGCTCAAAATTGAGAAATATTTAATTTATCATGCTGAAAGTCCTTTCCTGGTCTGGTATGAGTCACGAGGAATTCAACAGTTGTCTTTGCCCTGTTAGGGCACATGAGTAATATGGCCAGGAATAGCACAGGGCTGTGGACACAAAGACTGGCATGCTTCAGGGACCTGTGGGACTACATTTAGCAGGTAAAATAAGGGGAGCATCTTATGTGGAGCTGTGGATGGCTCATGATATAAAAAGACCATCTTTACACATTTTGTGAGATAAATTTGGCCAGTTCAAGTTTTCTCCTCAGTGGTTGATTTGGCCTTTTCCCTGTTGTGTCATGAAAAGTGGACCAACTTGTAAACAGTACAGAATTTTACACAGCCAGCAATTTTACCTTTGAGGATAGGTATGATTATGTACTTCAAGTAGTACCTAAAAACAGCTAATGGCCTGAGATAATGAAGACTCTTGACAAAAATAAAAAGTTACTGAGACTATTCAGTTAAAAAAAAAATCTAATTTATTTATGGTAAGTACTCACACAGTGAGAGCTGATTGATCTTACTGAAATGCTTTATACTAAAAGGAAAATAAATTAAAAAAATCTGTGTGGGTCTGCATAGCAAAACAGTTGCTCAAACTACTTGGGAAACATTTTGTGATATTTGAATCAAGCACATGGTTAGTGGAGCTTCTGAGCTGTAAACTGTGTGGGGTGAGGGTTAATTTCAGGTTTTGGTCATGCAAGCGCATCCTGCTGTTGCTAGGTTATTGCAGCATGAGAATGGATACTGTGTCTGCTGATTGCACCAGGGAACAAAACGTTTTTGTGCCACATCAGATATGCTGAGACCACGACCTCATCCAACAGAGTCTTATTAGCAGTGATGAACATGATTTAGGTCCATTCGCCCAACAACTCCTCTGAAATACTTTGTCTCTGCTTAGCATTGCAATGATGAGCTCAGTGTTAGTGACAAAGCCTTATATATATCCTGTATAAAGGCAGGCTACATCTTTTAAAAGGAAACAGAACACTAAAACAAGCTGCACTGTAAACTTTAGCTGTGTTTCTAGGATTCTCTCCACTTTTCCAACTATTTTTTATATGCTATACCACAAATTTACAATTTCCAGTGACAACAAGCATTACCTATTTAGAAATGTCTCTTCATTTTAGGGCTAAGAAACAAGTGTAAGTAGAATGGACAAATAATTGTTAGAAGAGAACCCTGAAACTGGTAGGTGTTGTCACCTGAACTGCAGTTGCCACTGCAGTTCTACAGTTTTATGCTGTTACTTGTGTGGTAACATGTTGGTAACTCATCCCAAAAGTACAGGGAAAAATACTGCTCTGAGGCAGTGAATTCAGTGTGACCTTGACAAGAAGCATAGACTGTCCAACAGTGCCTGTCTCAGGGCCAGTTCTCTATAACCTTTCAAAAAAGGACTATAAATAATTTGTGACCAGCACTTCACACTGGAAATAAGTTAAGCAAAAAAATGAAAGTTCTTAAAAAGCCATCATGTTCTAGAGACAAACACCAAGCCTAAAGAGGTAAATAAATTAATTAAAGAGATTTCTCATTGCATGCTTGCTCCGCAGATTTATTTCTGCTGAATAAAAATCCTTATTTTGGGGGATTTTCTAGGAAAATTGGATTGCTATATTTAATTACACTTGTTTTCTTAGAATTCCTTCCACATGTCTGTTGTTGCTCCAAATGTCTACATGATCTTGAACCCTTCTTCACCCTGAAAAAATATAGATGTGAAGTGTTGCTATAAGTAATGGGCACAAGAATTAATTTTCACTAACACTAACCATCAAAAAAACATTAAACAATTTATCAAGTTTGTTTTTTAGACAATAAATGTGGAAAGGACAAGAACCTTCATAAGGCTAGCTTCCCATAAAGAGCATTAGGCTGTGAAAAATTGAACTGAGGAATTTCAGTATTTTTCCACTATTTGCCTAACTTAGAGCAGGTGCTCCATTTATAAATAATTAAATTTGGATGAGATGGATGCAGAGCAAAAAGTTCAGTTACAGCAGACACTTAACAGCATTTTCTGCTCAGTTAAGGGGATTCAAATGAAATAGTTGTCTTCCAGCACAGAAGACCATAGTTGAAAGCAGTTCAGGAGTAGGAAAAGTCTTACAGAGGTTCCTGGTCACAGTATAAAAACTTGTGTTAAATAATTATTAGTTGTTGATTTTGCCATGAGATTGCAAGTTGTGTTGAATATAGGACATAAAAAGCAGGTGGGGATGAAAAGATAGTTGTGTATGCCTTGTAGAGTGTGTGTTAACCAAGTCTTCATACACAGCTACTTGAAAATCTTCTAAAATGTCCCCTATGAAGTACAAGCAGACACAGGACCTTGCACTGGAGACACATTGTTATTTGATTTGACTTGACATTTTCTGGATCTGGGCTATGATTTTGACACTCTATGACACAAATGTGTTTTTATTCAATATGACCTTTCATGTTAGTGCTTTCTTTTTGGGCACCAACCTGTTTTGGGCTGCAAATATATCCAAAGGGACCATATGGCCTCTGTACCATTCACTGTAGTAAAAACTGTGGCTATTCACTGTGAGGTCCTCAGTTGTTACTCCTGAGTTAAGCAACTTAATGTTAGCATTCATTGTTTGTGAGGGTACATTTTCATTTCTCTGGGAGCATTATTAGGGAACACAGAAAAATGAAGAGCAAACTATTCTTTACTAGGTAAAATTGTGGTGCTTAGTCCTAGTGTTTGTGTGGGTTCTGTGCAATGGCAAATCTCTTCTTGGCAAGTGAATGACTGCGCTCTCATCCTTAGTTTGTCTGTTTGCACTGATTATGGTTCCACCTGAAGCATAACTAACATGAACTTTCTAAATTAGGTAACACAACAGAACATCTAAGACCCCAGGCCTACATATGTGAGGACAAGACCTACCTTGAGTCTTTTCTGGGGTATAACCCAGACCAGTACAAGCCAACTGCTTAAGTCTCACTCCAACATCATTGTTACTTATTTCTTTTCCACAGTCTGATTAATGCTTTGTGATTCAAAAAATTATTGTAGATGAAGACATGTTTTTGTCTTCTGTCCTTGCTAGAAGATTGTGAAGTAGTGACTAAAATAAAATAAATTATGTCTACATCTTTAACCTGGTAAAAATATGCAAAATTGCGACCACAACTTGATCTCCCAATGGCCAATGTCATAGAGAATTATTATGGGAATAAGTTTACACCAGAGAGATGCCCTCACGTTTTTCTGTAATTTTTGTTGTCCTTCTAGGTCTTAAATTATTGACATAATAACACTGAAATGAAAACATCTATGGTTTCATTGACTTAGTCATTAGGTTATAAAAGCAACATTCATTGAGATTATGTGAATTTAAATAATTCCTGTTTAACTCAGCTGCAAATGTATTTGTTTAGAAAATTTGCGTATAAATATACTTGAGATACATCCATTTCTTCAACATTATTGGAAGAAAAGCTGGAAAGCTTGGTTTGTTAATATTTCACATCCTCCACTGATTACTAATTTTCAGGATCAATGATGTTTTTGCAGAACACTTCTGTACTAAGCTAATTTCCAATAATGTTCATAGACGGAGCTTTTTGCTTTGTACATATTTTCCCACCCATGAAAAATAGCATGAATGTCTTATTAGAGACTGAATATCAGGTAATTAATATCCTATCACTTGAGTAATAACACAATTCATGCTGCATTTTTTTATGCCTAACAAGAATAGCTAAGAGTTTCCTACAATAAATGAGATTCCGGAGGTTATTATTTTTTGTTTCTTTCCCTCATGTCCTCAAAATGTTAAGATAGATGAGAGACTTTTTGGGCCACTGAAGGCAGTTTTAGAATAGAGTTCTGGAAAAAGTCCTGCTTATCATGACCATTCTACTAATTCATTTCTCAGTCTATCTACTAATACAAAAACGTTTTTTTCTCTTTAAACATATACTTTGTTTAAATACGATATGCAGTCTAAAGAACAGCTATGCACGGTGGGTAGTACATTTATAAGACTATTTCACTACTGTAATAAACATTGAAAAAACATTGAAAAAAAGTATGGTTAAGTTGAATTTGAATGGACTGAGGTATTATGGATTCCAGAGAAAAACAACTTCTCTTCTTAAGTTATAGATTTGTTTGTTTGATTGATTGATTCTGGTCATAATAACATAAAATTCGAAGAAATGTCATAGATAGAATGATCTACTTTATGGAGTCTGTTAGGGTGGTTTTTTAGGGTTTTTTTGGGGGGGACAGTATTTTTATTTGACTTTTTTTTCTTAGATACTTTAAAGGTGATTAGATAAGATACTGAGTAATTGCTGCGAGAGTAAAATTATGAACAGAGGGGGAAAAAAAGTGTTAGGATTTCCTGACCTTGTCTAAAGTGATGCATTTGATTTATCTATATTTTTATGCTTTAGCAGTTGAACTTTCTTTTCTTTTTAAATCATTTTTCCAGGCAAGATATTTGTAGAGCAACAGATTTTATCTCTTGGTTTTGTATTGGGGTTTGGTGAAGATTTTTTGCTATTTTGTAGGCTTAGTTGTCTAAAATAATGGCTTTACATCCTCTCAAGAAGTTCCACAAGATGTGATTATATTTTTTGTCTCGTTCTTTTGTATTGATTTTTTCTTTGTGTATTTTCTCTTAGTGAGTGTTTGTACAAATTAATTCCTAATAATTTTTTCATGACTTGTCTACATCTTCCTGCAGAATTATACTTATTTTTTCTATATAAAAATAATTTAATTATTTTTTCTTGAATTTCAGTGAACATTGCAGCCTTGTAAAACCTATTATAAAGTCTATTAAAGCTTACTAAATCCCACTGCTCTCTTTTTGTCAATAAGCTGACTTTATTTTATCAGTTGCTAAAGTGTTTCCACTTCTTCCTTTATTTACTATTCCAGACTTCATAAAGAAAGAATGCATTTTAGTAACAGTAGGTGGAAATCTGTAATAAAGAATGAAATTCTTTTTATTCGTGTCTAATTCCTGTAAGTGATTTTAGGTGTCTCTGGTCCACAAATCTCACTGCTTCCTTTTTATTACAACAAAACCCCAGAACTATTCTCTTGAACCAAACAGGTCATTTATATGTCTTAAATTCCTACTACTTTCCAATAATAAAACAAAATTTATGATTAGTTTCTGAGACGTGAACAAACTGAATCCAGAAGATGCTAAAGTATATGCTTATAATGTTATCAGTCTAGGAAAGAGATAATTATAGGTGTTGATAGATGTTGGCATAGAAAATAGTGATGGTAATGGGGGAAAGAGCTCTTTCTAAGTAAGGATAATTTTTTGGGGAGGTCAGGTAAGAAAGGAAGCAGGACTTAGGAGTTCTTGATTTTGAAATTACCATTGGGAGGCCAATCATGGTCTCATGCTCACAGTGCCAATCTTAACAGCTCGATATACCACTGTGATTCTTCACTCAAAGTGAAGGAAAGAAAATTTTACTCATGATGAAAATCTGACTATTCTGCAGATGGAAAAACAAGCTTTAATGTGCTTTGTAGAGCTTTTAAGCCTGTTACACGTAAGCCAATTTTTAATTTAAATACCTCAACAGTGAGGTATTTAAAAACATGATATATTCTGCCCATCAGGGAGGGAAACTGTACTTTGGTACTGTACCAGTGCAACAGAATTTTGAACTCTCCAGCCTATCCATATTTTGTATTTTTAGATCATCCAGTAAAAGAACTACTTAAGTAAGAGCTAAATAGCCCCCAGAGACTGGTTTTGGGCTAACTGAAGCTTCATGTCTTACTCTAAAACTCCAGTTTGCTTCATTTCAATTACATTATCTGAATCCTGTGTATGTATGGAGCTTAAAAATGTACTGACTGTTCTGTCTTTTGCTACATTTCAGATGTAATTAATAAGTTCAAAATGTCTTTCTGCAATAGAAGATCTGTAGATATTAAAGAGTGCATCATGTTTCCTGCTTTTTCTGCCTCAACTCTTTTTGTCTCTCATTTCTGACTTTTTTAGACATCGCATTATTTTCTGACCCAGAATTTGCCACTTTGATTTTTCTAAACATCCCTCTAGCTCAGTGATTTATTGAATAACAACAGAATCAATTCAGATATACAAAAGGCAAATTATTTTATGTGTTACAGTAGTCTTTGACAGTTTTTGTTTTGCTTAGTGCCTTGTTACTTCATGATTTTTAACTCAGAGTTTGTTTACATTTTAGTTATAATTTTTGTTCATGTGTTTATTCTGCCTCCTGACCTGGTATACTTTCATGCTTTACCTGGTTATGTAGCAAAGTCTTACGTATTTTCAAGTTACAACTGCTTGGGCTGGAACAGCTCTTCCTAACTTGCCTTAGCCATTTCCAATAACACTTGAACAGCTATGTTTCATCCCCTGGTCAAAGATTATGCTTATGAAAAGGTCTCAGTTGTCTAGAGAAGCCAGAAGATTATTCACTTGGCAATTTTGTTTATTTATTTAAATGTTGAATGTTTTGCTCAAAATATCGTTGCTTTCACCAAAAGGTATGGTAATGATTATTAAGAGGAAAGAGATGCAAATGCTATCAGAGAGGCAGAAAAGGATTATTTTGTTGTGAAGTAATATGCTCTGATTTATATACTTGCCATTTGTTTATTTAAATTCTCTGTTTACAAAACCTGCCGAATTTGTGTTGTAACCTGGAATGAATGCTGATTGTTTAAGCTGAGCCTTTTCTCTTGTCCTTCTGTCTCTTCCTGATTGTTGTCTAAAGAGCAGGAACATGGGAAGGCCAGAGAGACAAGCCTCTGGCATTGTGAATTAAAAGGCAGTTGCTGGTTGCAAACCAAAACACTAAGAGGCAAAGCAACAGGTTCAGATCTTGCTTCTGGGTTTCACTGTCTAAGATCTTACTGCATTTCTAGAAAGAATCCAATTTCATGTTTCTGTTAACAGGGTAATTAATTTCATTTTTTATCATGAAATACATGTATATTTTATTTTACCCTATGAATCAGAATGCTGGCTTTGAAAATGAGTATTCAACAAGAAATCTTACTAGTATTGGAATGTTTTAAACTTTTTTTTCTGTTACTGAAGGTAAAGATTTTAGAGATGTCTTGATTCAAAAAGACTACTTGCAAATTGATAAATCATATTTAGATTAATTATGTTTAGTAACTTAAATTATATATATCATTAATATATAATTATAGGATCATAGAACAGGTTGGGTTGAAAGAGAGCTCAAAAAACATGTAGCTCTAATCCACCTGCCATGGCCAGGGACATCTTGCACAGGTTGCTCAAAGCTGCATCCAACCTGAGCTTGTACATTTCCAGGCATGAAGCATTCATTTTTTAATGTCAAACATAAAACATGATTACCTTTATGTAAGTCATATTATTTTTTGATTTTTGATTTCCCTTCAGATGGTTGAAGTGTTGTTTGAAATATGTGATTCAGCAACACATTTTGCTGACACAAAAATAAAAATTGAAGTATATTTATGCAAAAACATGTGTGCATAACTTTAAAAATGTGTTTCGCATAAAAAAGATACCTCCTCAGAGTTTTTACCATCATGATAGACTAAACAGTCTGGGAGCCTTAGGCTCTGAAGAAGAAGCTTTTGCTCTCATGTGACAGTTATTCAAAACATAGCTCGAGGAGGCCAGCTCTCATAGTTGGACAAGTAGACCATGGCAGTCCTTCCCTGAGGTTTAAATATGTTGTACTGACATAGCTACAAAACCCATTGTTATCACTGTGTTAGTTTAAACACTGACCTGCTCTTATCCCTTGGATTAATGAACACCATCACAGCACTTTTATTCTCTATCTTAATTGAGTAGTGATCTCTGGGGCCAAGTGCTGTATGTGTAAAACTACTATTGATCTCAGTGGAAAGGGACAGTATCTGCTTTTCTCAAGGCAGAAGAGATGATTAAAAAACAAGAGGAAAAAAACAAGAGGAATTAACTAAGACGTGGGAACCTAAATTTAGTCCTGGTCAGTATGGTCAGTACATCATTCTCACTTCTTTCCTCTCATTCTTGCCCTCAATACTTTCCATTGTTAGAGGAAAAGCATGACAGCAGCAGGAGTTTGCTGTACTTTCCTGAGCTAATAAATAATGTCAGTCTTAATTTGCTACTGCTGGTGTGTACCACCACAGCACAGTAGTCTGGAGTCTTGTTCAGATCTAACACTTTGGAAGGCTGATGCTTACTTCTATAGCATAATGATTCTTAAAAATACAGACAGGTTTGAGTCATAAAGGGAACTTTGAAACTGTGTTTAGTCTTTGTAATGGCTTGTCACATTTAATACAGTGATGCTTTAATATGGCAATAAAATGAACATTTGTAAACAATTTGAGGATAAAAAAAGAAAAATAATCTACTTTTTGTATTTGAAATCTTATCCAGAGTATAGTCCTTCAGTGTTATGAAAATGCAATATACATATAATAAATGAAAGGTTGAAGTAGTGCTCTCTCTCTCTCTCTCTCTCTCTGTTTGGAAATAAGTTTAGGCTCAGGAGGATAGCTAAGTAAGTTTGTCCTGATCTATTTCCATTCTTTGTTTAATAATAGAGTTTTTCTGGGCAAGAATAGTTTTAGAAAAAGGGCCAGCATAGCTCAGGGGGTATTGAAAATAATCTTGCTGATCTAAATGCTTTCAACATACATGCTGACTTTGTGAGTTTATGAGGATCTCTAATGTGTAGAGGGACTTGAATGTTTTCCCCGAAATCCTTAGTATGATGAGTATGGGAGCTTAAATTACTCTAAAAACACTTGAAGGGAGAGTTTTAATGATTGTTTTTTAACCAAAGAAAGTTATAGGAATCTGGAAATTTTGATGAAATATCATTAAATTAAAAAATCCAAATATTTTAGAAAGTTTCCTATCCTCCTGAAACTGGATGTGAAAGCAATCTTTTAATTTGATGATTTTAATCTGAGCTTCTATACTTCCAACATTTATTAATTTCAATTTGTTTAATTATCTACTTCATTATTCATATTATGAAGTATTCATAATTTTACATGAATTCTTAAGAATTGAGTACTTTAACTAATTTATATATTTTTATGACTTTAAAATGTGGGATAATATAAGTCAATAAAAGATTATAAAACTTCTGTCATGGTTTAACCTCAGTAGGCAGCTATGCCCCACACAGCTTCCTGATCACTCCCCAGCATTGTGATAGGGAAGACAATCAGAAGAGTAAAAGCTAGAAAACTCATGGATAGAAATAAACACAGTCCAATATGGAAAGCAAAAGCTGCACATCCAATTAATTAGCTACTTTCCATGGACATGAAGGTGTTCAATCATGAAGAGCCCAGAAAAGCCAAGCTCCATCAAATGAAATTGTTACTTGAGAATACATACACTTTAACTCAGAACATTCCTCTTCCTCCTTCCCCTAGCTTTTATTGCTGAACAAAAATGTTATATGGTGTTAATGTTATGGGATATCCCTTTGATCAATCAGAGTCAACTGTTCTGGCCACATCCCCTCCCAATTTCTTGTGCACCCGCTGCCCCCTCCCCAGCAGAATGGCAGAAGAAGCAGAAAATTCCTCAATTCAGCACAGCTCAGTGATAGCTGAAATATCCTTGAAGTATCAACTCTGGTCACAAATCCAAAACATAGATCCATAAAAGTTACCTTGATGAAATTAAGCCTATGACTGACAAAACTAGTACAGTTGTTCACATAAAAGTGACATGGATAAAATCAGTACAACTTGGCTTGCCTTTTTATAATAAATGCATAAATTGAACCTTTTTTGAAGAACCTCTGGGTTATCAAACTGTTTAGGTTACAACTACAAAACATAGCACCATACAAAGTTCAATGAAGAAAATGATTTCTTTTCCAGATGGAACCAGTAGACACCCCCGATTACTTTTCAGGAGTTTTTTTCCACAAGTTGAGTGCCATGGTTTTCATGTACTTTTTGACACAGTGGTTTTAGCCACAGTTTCTCATTTTTTGACTCCTAGGCAGAAATAGAAACCAGTCCTGAACACTTCTGCGTTTTTTTTTCCTTACATGACTGTGTAATCCTGACAGTTATAGCCTGTATTTGCATGAAAGCATGTATTTATGCCAGAAGTTTGGAGGGCTTGAGGTCATCTAGAAGCTAGCTGAGCACTGACAGAAATGGGATGTGTTTTGCATAAAATGTACAAAAACATCACCCAAAGATAGAAGTCTCTTTGCAACAAGATGTCTAAGAAACAGAATTTCAATTATTCTACTGGACTTCTTGGCTCAGTTCTGTTGAGGGGATGGGGAATTTGGCCACTCATTCAGACTTGCTCACACATGAAGCTTTCTTCAGCACATCGTATGGTATTCAGTCTCATTTCAAATCTATTCCTTGCTCAGCATATTTGCTGATGTGTATTCACATCTCTCCTACAGTCATGGAGAGACTTGCATGATTTTGCAGCCCATGGGAGAGAACAACATTGTCAAATGTGTAACTTCTTTTTGTGCATCAAAATAGAAATAGCTCTCTTTAGCCATGGGATTTCATGCTTTCAGTCTCGCTTCTGGCTGCCATCATGAGCTCTTAGCTTGCTTTTACAAGTGAATGATGTATATTCAGTTTCTTGCTATGCCACTTGCAAAACCCTGGCCAGTTCATTCAAAATGCCATTAGTATTTTTTTTGCCAACTGTATTGCAAATCAGCAGATACTTATCTTATGAAGGATTATAAAAGGTAAAAACTTTACAACTGAATTACTGTATTACTCTGTAGTTCTTTGGTAAGTACAGAGTAAATAGTTTAATTACATTCATTTTATTGCCAGATGGTACTTGGTTGATGTCCTTTCTGCTCACTTTAAGAAAAGGCAGGGACATACTTGAGCAGTAAAGATAAAAGAAGAACAAGAAGAGATGAAAAAGCTTAGAAAATGCAGGATCTGTGTATTTAAGCACCACTGACTTAAAAACAAACAACAAAAAATATTAATTAGCAAACTTATCTGTCCATGAGTGCACAGCAGACCACTGACACTTAAGCTATAGCTCTCCAGATGCTGATATAATTTCATTTACAAACAAACATAAACTCAGTAGTTATGGGGGAACAAAATAAAAAGCAATTGTTTTAAGAAGAAAAAGAAGGAGAAAAAAAAAAAGAATTTAGCTGATTCTATAGTTTCCTCCCCTCATCTCAAAATGGAAGTGGTGAAAAGGACAGCAATTCAGAGAAGGATGAAAACAAGAACTTGGATCAACCTGTGTGCAAAGAACAACTTTCAGAAATAGATGAGTGGGAATTAAACTATAAGTGAAAAGGAGAACAAAAGTAGAGTAGAGAGGAAAGTTAGGGAAAAAATAATATTCCCTTCTGTGAAAAAAAGATCTTGAGAAATCAAGTTAAGCTAATAGGAGACATGTTCAAAAGAAGGAATGTCGTCATTTCTCGTGGTATAAGATCTCACTTATGAAATTCCTTGTCAGTTTGTTATGGATGGGAACCTTGCATTAATTTCAAGAGGAGGCTGAACTGCTGGAGAATGCATTCCCTGAGCATGCTAGACAGCTACAAATCAAGCTGAGTTTAGAAACAGATGAAAGATGAGAGAATACTCAAATTATTATCCCATTTTTTATCCTAGGCATCCACTTCTTGGAGGCAGAGACAAAGTCTTGAGCTAACTGGACTTCAAGTCTAATTTCTGGCAGCTTTTTTGTTTCAGCTTTTTGGGGGATTGAGGGTGAGGTGGTTTGTGGGTATTCTGTGTGGTCTTATTTTGTTTTATTTTTGGTTTTGGTTTTGTTTTTTCAAAGGAGGAAAACAAGTTTATAGTGTCTGAAGAGTTATAACATCATGATAAAGAAAAGGATGGACTAGGAGAAGAAAACAATATCATCACAGAAACTGTTAGCATGACACCTTGTGTAAGCATGATTTTGTTTATTTTCTATTACGGCCAATATTAAAATCTTACAAGACCTACA
The DNA here is from genome assembly GCA_018697195.1 of Certhia americana. Taxonomy (NCBI): domain Eukaryota; kingdom Metazoa; phylum Chordata; class Aves; order Passeriformes; family Certhiidae; genus Certhia; species Certhia americana. The sequence continues at coordinate 30,795,724 of CM031860.1, forward strand.
TAATTATTTTCATGATTTTTTTGGTGTAAGATTTTTTAAAACTAATTATTTTTAAAACAGTTTCCCTTTCTTATTTTTTCAAAGAAATGTCTTTAATGAATAAAAAAAAAAAAAAAAAAAAAAAAAAAAAAAAAAAAAAAA
>CM031860.1:30795964-30925462 GCA_018697195.1 Certhia americana
AAAAAAAAAAAACAAAAAAACAAAAAAACAAAAAAAAACAAAAAAACAAAGTCAAGAAAACACAAAGGCCCCCAGAATCCCAGCTGTTCCCAAAGAAAAGCAGGGTTTGCTCAGACAGAAAGATATTTTTCAATGATTTTAATAGACCTCCATTCTGGAAGTGTTGACATTGATTGCAGTGGGAAACAGCACAGAGCCATTAAATATGTTTACTTCTCTTCAAATCACTGATTACTTTTCTTGAAACTACTAATGATATTCAAACTGTTTAGCAGTGCTTTTGAACCATGTACATCACAAAATTCCTCTGCCAACATCGCTGCAGTTTTGCACAGCATGGGACAGATGGGCACATGAAACAACTCTGTTCCCTTGCATGCCAGGGTGTTCCAGTGAGCATCCTGGCAGGAACCCTCATGCTCTCCTGACAGACAGCCTTGTGTTAACAGCCAGCAGCAAGTCCCAGAGCAATGATCCACAGGGCTGGAGTAAAGTGGTGGACTCCATTGCCTGCAAGGCTGGTCATAAACTTTGGAAAAAAATAAACTGGGCCTATGGAATGGGGCTGGATGTGAAGCTGGGAAAAACTGGATGTTTGACCACCAGTTGAAGAAAAGGTTGCCTGGGGGACTTGTGCTGTGGTGTGCTAGAGTTGGGTAGTAGATGCAAAGGAATGGTTGGGGGGCGATGGGTAAGGGTGATAAAGTGTGGGATAGTTCCCTTCTGTTGTCTAGTAGGTTCTTTTATGTACTGAATTAGGCTGAACATTGCTAGCTGTAGGAATTGGCAAAGATGGATGACTAATTTCACATGTTGAAGTAATAAGAAAAATGTGTTTGGCCTCAGTACAATGAGATTAGAATTGAAGATAACAATGCTGTTTTTCAGTCTGAATGTTGTATGTTTTGGAGATGTGACAGTATAGTTTTGCAATTGTGTGATGACCTTAAATATTTCATAAGTACTACTTTTCTGTGTTTAGCTGTCAAGGCTTAGACTTAGTGTGTCAACTCATTGCTGGCAGCTTTGAAACTGAATATCAAACAGCTTCTTAGAGCATTCCAGAATGGGTCCTTAGGCTGGCTTCTTTCTAAGATTAAGGTATGCAAAAGAAAATGTGTGAAAATTTCTAATGTACAAGGATAAGCTTCTGAACCTAAAATTTTTTTTTGTTAATTGTTAAGATTATGGATGAAAAAGTGCACTGTTGTATGATCTTAGCTCAAAAATCTCCTTATTATCATAAAAGATCCTTCAAATGCTGTTTTATTCTAGTAAAAAAATTGCAGCTTTCTATATTCTCTAGGTAGTATAATTTGTTTATCATGAGTTACAATCCTGTCCACAAAATCTAACAGCTTGTAGAACAACCATCAATCTGCTATACCATGAAAAAAAAAATTATTGAAATTAATCCCCTTGTTTTTACACTATAGTTTAGCAATAAATCATATTAGAACCTCTTGTTACAATGCTGACATAGTCTAGAAATATATTTCACTTAATAGATTTCAGAAGAAATGTTTACCTATTTGAGAAAACACATTTTACTTTCTGCAAAAAGTTCAAAAGTAGATGCCTACTTTGTTTATGGAAAATATGTACGAAAAGATGCAAGTGCATACACCTTGGTATTATACAGAGCCTTTTTTTTTTTTTTTTTTTTTTTTTAATATTACTTGCCAGGACATTTGAAATCTTCATGAATGAGTTTTCTTGTTTTATTTGTGGGTGGTCAGGGTTTTCATTTGTTCTGCTTTTATGCATTATTGAAAATTGAACTCAGAACCGCCAGTTCTATGAACTGAATTTTTCAAAAGAGCTTAGAAACTTGTGGGAATATCCCTCTTCTGATTGATTAATGCAAGCAGATGTTATTTTTCAGGTTACTATATCTGATCTTTGTCATGGTGATATATGTAATCTATTTAACCGTTCCAGCTGCACAAAGGCTAGAATAAATGAATATGCCTGTGTATGGCTGACAAATATTTAGACAATTTTTCTTATTTATTTAGCTTGCCAAGATAAATTTAAAAAATAATTTTTTATTCCTCTGAAAAGTATTTGAAACTCATTGAAAAAACATCCCTGGCGATATTGTAAAGATGTTTAGCTGAGGCGCTTAGGGACACAGTTTAGTGGTAGGTTTGGCAGCGGTAGCTTTACAGTTTAACTCGATGATATTAAAGAAAATTCCCTACCTAAATGGTTCTTTGATTTATCTCTATCATATAAAATTAGATAGCAGAGTATAGTTATTTTATTGAGGCCTATAGTAAGATGCCATTAGAAATAAATATTGTCTGAGTCTGGTAGAAAGAAAAATGTAGCAGGAAAGGGGAAGGAAATATCAGAAGCTGCAGAACAGTATTTTGGATATGTTTGGTGATGTTGAGACACAGTTGTACCTGAATCTAAAGATGCTTCTGTCACTGTATCGAAACACTTCTCAAGCTATTTGGGTTTTGTTTGTAAATATAAGAGCTTCATTCACTTCAGAGTCTGCTGAAAGGATAAAAAAGTCAGAAACTGTTGCTCTAAAAATTTTGTTAATCTAAATTTAAAAGACTTTTTACTTAATAGTGGATTAGAAACAACTTTTCATGGAAGCTGATCGAGAAGGAGGCAGCTGCCATTTAGGTGCCATGCCCTTTCCTGAACAATAGTTATTATGTGCTATTAAAAAGCACTGTGACTGCATGTTCTTTAATTCTATAACAAGTTATTGACATAATGTTTAGGAATGGGCTGCTTGCATACTTTATTTAAAGAGCACCGACACATCTTCCTGTTTAACACCTATTCAAATTGAGTCCAGATGATGCAGTCCAACAAGGAAATAGATGAACCTGAAACTGGCCAAGGTGTCAGACTGTTTACCATAATAGTATTCAAAATTCATTCTGTGGTGATCTGTCTGAAATAAATTCAGTAGAATGTGGAAACAGTTGAGGTAAGAAGAGATGTCTGGAAACTTGTTCAATCTCCATGTCCAAAGCAAGGGTGCAGGGAGCAATTTGTCAGGGTTTTGCTCAAAAATTGGCTTTTGAATATCTCCAAAGAGGGAGTCTCTGCAACCTCCACGTGCAGCCAGTGCCAGTGTTTTATCACCCACCCTCACATAAATTTTGGGTTATTTTCCAAGTGTTTAAACAGAGTTTCTAGAATTCCAGTTTCTCCCCATTGCCTCTTGTCCTCTGTCTAGGAAACCCTGAAAAGAGTCTTTCTCCTTTAGCACCCCTTGACAGATATTTATCAACTTCCTGCTCTTCTGCTATGTCTTTGTTGACCTGGGGGGAATAGAACTGGACATAAAATAGCTAATGCATCCCACCAGGGCTGAGCAGCAGGGAAGAATTATCTCTCTGCATCCCTGATGCTCTGTCTATGACAGCACTCTCTGGTGCTGAGTTGTTTCAGCATGCCTCTGTCATGCCCGTGAGATTTATAGCCCTGCAATGCAAGGTTATAGAATAGTCTAAAGTGGCAGAATAATAAAAGAAGCAATTAATGTCTGGATATCTAAATAGGTGTGCGATATGGGAAAGGTGGGAGCAGCAATTCAAGAAGGAAAACCAAAATAATTTGTTGACGAAGAACACCATTAAGGAAACAAAGAAATGCCTTCTTGAAATGTTATTGCCTTAGCAGAACTTTCTCATGAATATGTAGAGATCACTTTGTGACTTCAGATTCTAAGAACTACAGCTAGTATCCCACTATGTTGATTACAATGATTGCCTTAAAATTTTTCAGGATATGGGGAAAATGTTATGCATTTGAATGAATCTGAATGTTAACATGAGCATATAAAGAAGGAGAACAAAGACAAACAAACAAAAAGAAAAGTCAGGAAAGGATAGAAAAAGAAGCAGATATTGAAGATATTTGAAAAGTGGTTTTATTTAATGGCAAAATTGTGGCAGTTGTGCCCATTTTTTAAAAAATATTTCTATTCAGATTTCTATTAGTTGTTTGATAATGTCTTCACTCTTATTTGTGTATTATACATGAATTGTGCATTTATATAGGAACTTGCTACAGTGTAACAAAATAGATTTTGTTGTTATTTTTAGTCTCTCAAATTGAAAAAGTCTATACTGGTACTGGCTAATTTAGATACTTAATTTCTGCCTACCTAAGCGTGTTAAATCGCAGTCTGTTTGGGACAGCTGGCAGTGCTGGAGAGTTATGTGCACCGTGTTTTAGAGTTCACAAAAAGCATCATTTATGTTGTGATTCAATTCAGAATGGCACTACTTTAGTAAAAAAAAAAAAAAAAATTCAGAAATTAATTCTAAAAATTTAAGTCTAGTATCTGACTGAAAGAATTATTTCTCTATTGCTTTTTGTACATAATTCTTTAGACTATTTTGGCATTTAGCAATGCTGAAATAATGCTAGAGGTAAAACAGTTTGCTCAATAATGTATTTTGCTTCCATAAAGGGAAGCAGTGCACGTTGGGGTTTCAGATTGTTTACCATTATTCATTTGGGAATTTGTGTTTAGAAGTCAACAATAACATTTGGAAAAAAAACCCAAACAAACAAAAAAAAAACCCAATGAAAAATGGTAATGGCTGTTTGCAATTGCTATTACCTGCTTCATGCTAATAGATATCTTTGGAGGTTTTTGGAGGTGTGAAGTCAGAAAAAAAAAAAAAGGACGATTGGAAGGAATTGGAAATACTTAATACATTTGAAGTAAAGAGTGACAGTAAACTCTGGCAAACTTTCTTCTAAAAACGTGGCCTTGAAAGGTATTAAAGTTTCTTGTATGTGAAATGTTTCTTGAAGATTTTATTTGGGTGGACTTACAGTTAGTCTTACCAATCAACATTACCTTTAGATATCAAAAAAGGAGATCAATCCAACACTGGCACCAGATTCTGTCTCCAGTAGTCTTATAAATCACATGAAAGAGAATAATAATAGTTGTAAATTTTTTGGTCTCAATCTTTTAACTTGGTAGCAATCTTTGGAAATCTGAAATCCAAACCATGTTGGTACCTATACTATGTATAAGGATATTACCGGTAGTACGTGACCCGAGATGTAAGCCAGTAGTTTCAAGCATCCTGAAAGTTTGTTGGTTTAGAGGGGGCAAAGTATATAGAGTTGGGTTCCAACCTAGCTGCTTATTTCTCAAAAAGTAGTTGACACCAGGTATAAATAGTTCTGCCAGTCAAAATTAGCCTAAAACTTACAAAGACTTAAAACATTTTGGTGACTTTTTCAGGACAATTTGTTGGAGCCCAGGACACTCCTCTGACAGTCCTGGATGATCTCAGACCTGGGCAGGGCGCTGAGGGACCTTGGCATGGAGTTAAAAATAACTGTGCCTTCAATTTTAGCCCTTGGGAGAAATTACCATCTCTGTGTGAGGATTTTCAGACCAGAAGAATTTGGGTAGAATGATAGTTAATTTGTCACAGGGTGAAAAGTAGAATTTTGGGGGTTTTAGAATGGCAAACAGATGAAGGCAAGATGGAGGATCCTCATGGTTTTTAGGCTTCTTCCTTCTTCTTCATCTGCTCCATCTTCTGCTGTGATGGTGGCACTTTATGGTTGGTTTAGAGTAGGGACAGACTGTCCAACAAAGGTGATAGGTATTGGAAAACTATTGCAAATATTGTACATGTAGTTTTTAGTATAAAAGTATACGCCACCTTGGAGGCGGTAGGTTGTGCCTTGAACTGACCTGCTGATCAGACCTCTGCTAGTCAGGGAAAAAATGTAATAAATAAGGAAAAATAAACAACCTTGGAAAACAGAAGAGATGATTCTCGACTATTTCTTCAATCACCTGGCTGGGAGAAAAGGAGTTTAGAAAAGGACTTTCTAAATCTTTGGAACTCAAAATATCCAAAAAACCCCCAGCACAATTCACCTGTTAATGAATTCGTATAGTTATTGAGGTAATAATTTTTAAAGCCCTACTATTATACAAAATCATTTTATTCTCCCTTGTTCTGTGTTTCTACATACCAAACCTTAAACAGAATGCTACTTTCATGCATTGTCATGGTATACAATAATAGAAAAAATACCGAACTAAATATTACTCAGCAACATCAAAGCTGAGAATAATTGCTTGGAGAATAATAAAATTTCTTTGTCCCTCTCAGCCTTCGAAATTTTTTTGCTTTTCTTTTGATTTACTTTCTTGCTTTTCATGTATTTTGTTCATTCTACATGTGGAATGTAGAATTTGGAATTCTGCAATTATTATTCTAGGAATAGCTCAGTATTTGTGCCACTGTAATAAAATAACAAAAATTCAGAACACTCCATAATTTATTCTTGTTTTATGATAATAGTAATAGACTGTCTGGCATAGCATACCCAGTTATAGAGCTACCCCAGACCACAGCATATTAGCAGGCTACATTTTTCACTGAAGACAATATTGATCCTAGAAGCACAATTCTAAGATGAAGGGTCACATGCCATATTTTAGCTACACTTTCTTGGAAGACTTTTCTTTTTGCCTCTTCTGTCCCACATTGATGGTTCAACCAGCACTTTGATTGTTTGAATGTCCATCACAGATTTTCCTGGGGACTCTTTTTATCTGACTGTCAAGCATTTGAGATACTTTCAAACCAGTCATACAGTCTTGCTACAGCTTTTCTAGCTCTTGGGTGGAGATAAGAGCAGTACTTTTAATACTTCTTAGTTATAAAATGTAAGTTCAACTTGCAGACCACAGCTAATTCCATATTAAAGTACCAATGGACACACCTGAGCACACAGGTTGGGAAGACAGAGGCTGTGCTGTGGTGGCCTCAGTCTCTGCTCGAACAGCAGTGAGGCAGAACACACCATCTGAATTGCTGTCTGTAAGGAATCTTGAAAATCCCTCCTAGCATAAACATCTAATTTGTGTATCCAACTGGACAGAGCTGGATTAAGCAGGTTGTGCACCACCTGGATTGGTTCTGCAGACCAGGGTATGGCAGATGGCTCTGCAGAAGCAAAGAAATCTTCATCTCTCTGCCTTCAGCGCAGCTGTAGCTCTATAATTTCAAAGTCATTTGGAGTTGTTAAGAAACCTAGAACACCTATGCTTTTCCATGCTCTTCTGCTTCAGATTGTTGGATAGCAAGGTACACTCAGAGAATGGAATGGATGTAAAAAACCAAAAAGACACTAAAGGGAAGATTCAGTATTTTCAGTTCAGAAAATTGTTAGACATTCCTGATGCTATGAACTGTCTGGTGAGCCTAGACTAGAGTGCTACTCACACGAAGACTTTTTGCAGTGAAGCTTTCACTATACTTTTTCTTTCTGTCCTTGGCATCTCTAGGATCTATGTATAACTTTCAATTGTTCTTTTTTAAAGATCTGTTTTAAAAGCTATTCCTTTATAGATTATTCCATTCGGCTTCCTCTGCACCCCCCCCCCCCCCCGAATCCTCTTTCAAGTTCTGACTCTCTTAACTTCTTACAGTTTTATTTTCTGATATAAGAATTCTACTCTGTTCTTTTCAGTGTTCCTTCTCTTTCTCTTTCTCTTTTTTCTACCTCTCTTTGTGTATCAAATTGGAATTGTCACAAAGCACACAGATTCATCATGGTGAATCAAAATGAAACACTGTCTCTCTTAAAATGCCATCACAGGTGAAATAAATTTCATGCAAATACATGCAATTACAAAATAAATGTTATTTAGCTACTTTTCCTTTGATGTTTCAGGACTTTGGAATGATTGGTTAATGATGGTTCAACAGTGTTGAAACCTTAGCCTCAGTGTTAGAGAGCACAGACTAATCAAAGAGTTAAACTATGTGGAATTGTGCAAAATGATTCTGGAACTTCATTTTCTATTAACACAAGATGTCAAAATCACCATATTTTTATTGTTGACATCGTTCCTCCCAATCTCAAACAGATTACTCAGTAAATAGGTGAGAAAATAATAAGGAAAAGAAACAAAAAAGCAGAAACAAACGTGCAAAACCAAACCTCCAACAGCAAACAGCAGGCATTTAAGAAAAGCCTTTATTTTTTTGCCAGATCTTGCCTTTCTTACCTTTGAGAGAATTCATTGCCTACAACAGAATAGCAATACCAAAGTCAATTTATGTTAGTGTGATGAGTATTCCTTGATTTTTAGAGCAGTTGAAGCTGTGGAAGAGTGAGAGTATGGCCAAATTCTATCAGCCAGGCAATATTGCATATAAAAATTAGTGTCACCATAATTCCTATCTACGCTTTCAGACCCATCCACAACATGACACCAGCACAGATGGCAAAGTTATAAAACAATAAATCCCTTAGGAAGCCTGTTGCCATTGGAATAGGTGAGGATCACTAATCAGTACAGAAGGGTTGTCCTTCTGTCCAAGTGCCTCAGTCTGTAACAGAAGCTCAAATCTGTGAAACTTATTTATCCATTCATCTTGAGTAATTTCTAATGCTGGCTGACCACAACTCTTGCTTAACCTTCAGGGAAAAAACCCATGCATACTAAATCTCTCCTGATTATTTTGATGTACAAGTACCATAGGCCCAGATTACAAATGTTTTTAGAAGCTTAATTCATACTGATTTAAGTAGGGCTATGTATCTAAGCAACTTTGACATTAGTAGTGTTCCCTTCTGCTCTTTATTGAAAACAAAATGACTAGTGTCTTATATTTCAAGTGAAATTATACATATTAAAATATGAAACTATTTTTTTCTTTCCTCCTTTCTTATAGAAGGAACCACAATTCCACACATTTTTTTCTTGTCCTTTTGGAAGAATCAATTTGGTTCAATCACAATATATACCATTATAATAATTTTCTTTCCAAAGGATATGCGATGTAAACCTGATTCCCTGTTAATGCGAATTAATGAATTAATGTCTTGCTTTTTTTGAGTGCAAAGCAAAAGCTTTGGCTTTTCCTACTAAACCACTTAACATAACTTATATTTTTTTCTCACTCTTCCAATTCTTTCCCCCATGTCACTACAGGGAAATGAGAAAGCAGCTGTGCAGTGCTGAGCTGTCTACAGGGGTTAAACCACAATAATACACAATAATGTGTAAAATTTGTGTACTGTGAAGACTTTTCGAATCTCATAAAAAACAGTCAGTAAATAGAGACTTTGAAATAGTAACAAAAGTGGGGTTATTTTTTCCTTCTCTTTTGGAAAGAAAAAAAAAGCTTATAAAAAAACCTTATTGCAGATTACACAGTGATTTCTTTTAGATATATATCTGCATTTTTTATCTTCTGGGACAGTGCACTTCTAACTTTTTAATTTGGCATAAATAATTTCTCATTGTGTTCCAAAGCACATTGACTGACTCAATTTGCTGTAATGCATTCCTCAGACTCAGGGAAAAAATAAAATTTAAAACATGGAGGCATAAAATCAGAAAAATTCTGTGGGTGGCTAGAAAAATTATCACTATGAGGAGAATAGGAAGAAAAGATAATTGCAAATGTAAAAAATATCCAGAACTGTACAAAGGAAAAAGGATAATTTCTGATTTTAACCTTTAGGAAAATCTGAAGTGAATTTCAAGTTTGAAACAGAATTTGAAAACAGATAATTGGAGTTCATTCTGATTTTTCATCAAAACTTTTAATAATTTTCACTTTTTGTCAGCCTGCTTTGTGACAAAGAAGAGTATCCCTCTTTTCTTCTATGCTCTGACAACATCATAGGGAATGCCACAGAATATGAAGTGTCAGGTATATAATTGATTCTCACTTTCTCTGTATATGTGATCAGAACTTTTATAGTAATAAAAGTATTTTGTTTCAATCCTGAATCCTTTTCTTCATAAAAAATGCTCATTGGCTTAGTGTTAAGTGAACAGATAAAATACAAACATTAAATAAGGTCAGAAAAGTTGAAGTCAGATTGAATTTACAAAAAGCCATAGAAATCAAATGCTTAGCTTTCCTTAAGTTTTTGTTTCATAAGTTCTGTGCATATACATTTATATGTATTTGTAGTAATAGTAGTAATCCAAGGAAAGAACACAGGAAGGAAAGAGGGGAAACGGTAGTGGGGAAATGGAGGTAAAAAGAGCTGACAGGAAAAGTAGAAACACTGTTAACATCTTAAATAAAAGATCAGCATGATAATGTTGTCCTGGAAGCTTTATAAACATGACATAGAAGAGGATTGTTTTCTCCTGGAGTTGTAGCTTCTGCTGTGGTCTGTGATGAAAGATTTTTTCACTTGTTTTCAGTCTCAGGCAATTTCTGGTTTTACTTTCTGGATGGGTTGGCAGGCCAGCTGCAACAAGAAAAGGATGGCATTGCTTCCATGATCCACAGAAATTATTATGGAGATTATGTATGTCTCTAGAAGGTATTTGCCCATTTGGAGTGGTTTCTGTGGTTACATACATAGAAAAACTAAACATTTTAGTTTGTAGTTTGAAAAGGAAAAGGTGCTTCCTTCCAGTGCTGGCAATAGCTTTCAAACACCTGACTACCATGCTGTTAAACCATTTGTATTTCAAACACAGCAGCAGTTGAAAAAGGATAAACTCTCATGAGCTGAAAAAACATGTGATAAGTTTTGATCCACAATGTTACTTCATGCTTCGTGCAGGGAGAGAAAATTGGACACACTTGGTTGTGATGAGGCTCAGCAAGACTTTCTCAAATAAAATATTAACTGCCAGATGTGCTTTATCTGTGTTAGATGGGAGAAGAATATAAATGAGATATAACACCTGTGTGTGCAAACTGACATTTTAGATAACATTTTTTTGCACTCAGGGTGTTTGTAGCATTTAGCTATGTTGCTTAGGGAAATTGCATGACTATTCCAATATGTCATTAAAGAATGCCTTGGAGCTAGGGATTTTTGATTAATTATGCTACCTGTAAAAGTACCCTAAATTTTAGAAGAAAATTTGGAATCGTAGGACTTGACAGCTGAAGGATAACTTATGTTTCATGAGTGTCTATGACAGCAGTAGCTATGAATCTCTGATCCTATTCACTCATCCATGCTCATCCTCATTATAAGCAATACCATTTCCAGCCCCTGAGAAAATGAGGCATTATTTCTGCCTTATAGGAAGGTCTACTATGTATTGTTTTGTGATTGATTAAAGAAAATATGGCATATGTCAGGAAAGCAGAAAGTTTCACAATGATTACCCTTTGAAAACCCAACTCCTATTACAGTGATAATATTTTCACTTTTTCTTAATGTAATTATTTAATTTATGAAGTATTAAAATTTTAAGTGTACTGGCAACATAAAACATTAAGAATTCATGTAAACTATAATGAAATGAGAGCAGCAAAGACAGAGGAGAAGAAATTAAAACCTACCATGGAAAAACAGCCTTTGCTCTTGCTGTTCTCAGTAATTCTTGGCAGGACTCTAAAACTATTCTGATGTTTCACTGGCTTTTATTTATGTATTTGGTGGCATAACTAAAAACTGTTATTTTTTATTATGGATATTCTATTCCCAGCATTTTCAGAAGACTCAGTGTTAGGAAAAGTCCCTCTGGAACTGGTTGAATATTTTTGCACTGTATTTCCACTAAGAAAAGTGACAAACCTTACTTAGTAAGAAATGATAAATTAAATATAATGAAATTATTTTAACTAAAGAAGGGAGAAAAAAAAAATGGATCTTTATGAGACAAAAATGCAGCAATTAACATAAAATGGATAATTATAAAGCAGTTGCTGCCCAAAAGATCCAGCAGGGCTTTTTTTTTTTTTTTTCCCCACATTTCTGATTCTTAGCTTTTATTTGCATTTGTTGTTCTTTGATATAATCTCATGTTTTAAAGCACCTTTAACCCTCAGAAGTACACTAAGAACATCTGATCTTGTTGTAGGTATGTGCTGGGAAAAAAAACCCAGTGATTGTTTCAGTGACATGAGCTTTACTTTTGTGCTCCTTCTTATGAGAGACAAAATAGAGAAATTTAGTCTTTTTGCAGACGGTGAGAAAGGGTTGCCCTACTTAATGGAAACAAGAATTGAGAACTGGGCTATTTACTTATCAGAAAGTTTTGGTTGCAAGTGAGCTTCTTTTCTTAGAGCTTTTGGTGAAACCATTTTGCTTTTTTTTAATGGGGGACAAATAAATGTAGATTTTGGGACAATATTTTTACATGCATATGAGAAGAGAAATATACTGTTGGGAAATAGATCTAGAATATACTCACTAGTCACAAAGCATAAAGTGAAAGGGCTGTTTGGTATCTCTAATGATAAAGCTTGTCCTTCATTTAGACATTTACCATACAAGAATAATTAATTTTAAGACACATTAGTTGAGTTTTGAATTTATCAGCTGGAGGCATGAGTGAGAAAAAAAATATTAGAAAGTGGCAGCAAGGTATTATCATGAAATCGTAGGCCAGGTAGAAACGGATTTTTAACTACTACAAGGAGGAATCAATCTACAGATGTGAGGCCTTCTGAAGTCCAGTTTTGTCATGGTTCTGCTAATAAAAGCAATTGTTGCCAGTTTAACTCTGATAAAATATTGCAACAAAATCTATTCTTTTCTTAGAGAAAAATATAAGTACACAAGATATGGGGTTTACTTTCAATATCCTCTTTCAAAGTGGGTTGTCAGAGCGCAGAGCTTAGAAATAATTCACATTTTCCTTTTGGGACGATACAAGGGAATCCTCAGAATATCTATAAGATTGTTGCACCTAATGACTAATTACAGGTCTCTTCAAGCAGAACAGCAGAGATAGGGCTGGGCTTGCCAAATTTAAACTGTTCAGGGCTGAATTTTTGTGTGGAGACTGGTTGCCTTTAGAGACATTTGATCAAGTAGCTGACTGGGTCTATGAATGAGCTGGGATTGGAATACAGGTGGACAGTATTTGTTCTGTTACCACTGGAAATACAGTATTCCTTGCATAAGCCTGTTTGTACATTATGTTAAAGTTATAAAAATTTCAGTTTTATACTCTTTGGCCCTAGACAATGCCTCTAAAACAGGTACTGGAATTTGTTGGGTATTTTTCTTGAAATCCTTTGACTTTTGTAGGCACTTTGGTGGGTACTAAATTTATTGCCATCACAAAAGAGAGAGTAATTGCCATAGTTGATAATTTAATGAGTGCATTTTCTCAGTGTAATGTGCTGAGCAAGAGAATGAAAAGATACATATAATTCTGTAAATTCACCTTGTGGATTCTGATATGCTGTGTTCCAGATTACTCTGTTAACTTGGAAAAAAAAATAATTGAAGGAGATGTCAGAAAAAGACCAAAAGAGAGACAGACCCATTTATTTGATTAGTAATAAAATGAATAATAACACTAGGCAGAGACAAATTATTTTTAAAAAGCAAAAAAGGATATGAAAACCTGATTTCATATTGACCCATGTTAAAAGATGCACTCATCAAGGTTGAAGATGTTTCCTGAGCTAACACAGCGCTGACTCTTCATGAGTATTTCTTGGTTCTTCATCACAATCTGACTTGGTCAAACTAATTCAGCACTGCTTCTGTAGCATTTTTGAATGCTACAGAACTTCTGAGTTCTGTAGCGTTTATCTTCTAAGAACTTCTTAGCTGGAGCTTCTTCTGCATTCAAAACTCCAAAAGAGAGGAAAAGATGAGGGTCAGATGTTCCAAGCAGTGAACATGAAGTTAAATGAGAGTAAAAACTAGAAAACCTCACCCATTTTATGTTTAAAAGCCAATTTTAATTATCTTTGTATAATTGGTATTGATCACACCACTACTTGAACATGTTACTAAGCTAACTATGAATTGTAACTTATCATAAAAAATGTTTAATTGAAACTGTATAAATAATTGATGGTTAGTCAGTATGAAGAGCGTTAATATTATACCTTAAGCCATAAACAAAACAATTGAAGCCTAAAGATAAATATTGATACAAGCCTTTTTATGAGAAGCACAAGCAAAATAATCTTGGAACAAGATGGATTACCTAACAAGCATAAATGACATCTAATAGCTGAGGCAATAACTTGCACATATCTTCAAATTATTCATTGCTCAAAACTCATTAGATTGATTCTTAAGTATTTGCAGAGTTATTTAAATTGGCCTTTGTCAGTGATAAACCAAGAAGCTCATATTTATTTCCTTATTACATGTTCAAAGACGAACTTAGATATTCTGTCATTCCTCTCTAGCTATCAATAGATAACTTTTAACAGGGAAAAAGATGAATTATAGTTTGACAGAAACAATTCATGGTGATAAATTTTCTACAAAACAATTGGGATTTATGCAAATGGATGGGCTAAAAATGATCAGTCAGACAGAGCAATTTTCTTACTTATATGATTTCTTTTGTACATACAACCTTAACATTAGAGAAAGCAACTATCTTGAGATAAGTGGTAGAGTATCTTGAAAAAAAAAGAGAACATGCAAAAAAACCCCTGTTTTGGACATGGCATAATATTCCTTACTACTAAATATATAAACATTATTAAACTAGACTAAAAGATTGTTCACTATAGTCTGAGTCATGACAGATGGAAGTTCAAAAGGATGATATCAATGTATTTATATATACTTTTATTTGGAATTCAAGACATCTGTTATTGATATAGGCATTTTATTTTTTTATACAGTAACCATTTGGCATTTATGTACTTTTACAGTAATTAGTGTATTCTACAGAGAATGTTTTTTAGAAAGCTTATCTTCAAACTTTCACAGTTTGAAGACCAATGGTACCTACAGACTTGTGTCTTGATGTGGTTTTGGTTTTTGCTTTAAAATATCACTTGAATTATGCCTCAAGTAGTCCGAAGATTTTGACTGATACATCACGTCAGACCTCTAGAGCTGATAAGACAGGTAAAACCATGAAAGCAGTTCTGATGTAGAGTTGGGTTTATTTTTCATATTACATTCATCGAATGTTAATTTCTCCTAATTTGTGATGTGAAAGGGAATTTCAAAATCTGATATAATTACTTGGAAAGATTTCAGCTGTGACACTTGCTGACAATAATTACATTTTTTCTTCTGATACCTGAGAGGCATCACTGCTGAGTGCATGAAATGTCTGTGGCATTGGAAAAGGAACAATTCTGTTCATACTTGCAGCTTTCCATAATGTCTAACTGCAGGCACTTCATTGGATGGTTTTGGCAGTATGCATTTTTATTACTACACTTTGATTTAAATGCTACACAAAGCTGATTTTTAAAGGTAAAGATCTAGGAGGACATTACATCCATAAAACTTAACAATTATGCGCATGTGAAAATTTAAAAGTATTCCAAGCAAAATTGGTGATACACTTTCTACAAATATTTAATTTAATCAATCCAAATTCAAACCAAACCAAAGAAAAAGAAAGTACAATGTGAACAACTAAATGTGTCTATTCATTGCTGATGTGATTCTGAATGATCTATACCAGTTTAAAAAAAAAAAAATACTCACTGCATACAAAAGATCCATTAAGTTCAAAACAAATTGAAATAAAGAATGTTGCCCAAGACACAAAATCAAAACTGCACCCTGGTTACAGGCAAGTCATTGGAAATGAAGCTTGAAAAATCCATATTATATCTTCTTTATTATCCAAAGTTGAACATAGAAAACGATCTTGTGATTAGGGCAATGGACCAGAAAATAGGCAATTCTAAGTTTAATCACTGTTTCTGCCTTGCCCTCCATGTATGATACAGACAGAATGTCTTTCCTTCTCAGGTACATAAAATCACAATTTATAATAAGTTCTAAGACTGTCATAATCATGAGGTGCAACCAACTGATTTGAAATATGTATTTTGACTAAGTAATAGTCATAAGTTAAACTTTGATTCTCAATGAAAGCAACTATGCATGGAAAAAACATTTCCCTTTTATGTATCACAGCCACCCCTCTGGAAAACAAAACAAAAGCTTACTCTGCTGTGTTAACTGATGTGAGGATTTTTTTTAAAGAAAATGTTTACTGATAATTCTTTTAAGTATAATTTTTTTTCTTAGTACTTAACAGAGTATGGTGGGATTTCATCTTATACAGAAAGTCAAATAATGTTGTTAGTCTAATTAAAAACCTTAAAAAATAATTAAAACATAGCAAAAGTTTATTATAGTTAGTCCAAGTACTAATATTCACTGTCTGATTATCTAATTAACACAAAACAGAACTCACTAACAATATGAGTGTAAATTGTTAGTGAAAAACTTATTATAAGAATGGTGTGTTCACCCTTCTCATGACTCCTAATGGTCAGGTCACCATTAACTGTCTCCTCAAGAAGGCAACACAGAGACTTGTTGTGAGCTGCCATTACTCCCCGTTGCTGTGGTCTTGTAATCAAAGAATCACAGAATGGGTAATGCTGGCAGGGACCATGGTGGGTTATCTGGCCCAGCCTCCCTGCTCCAGCAGGGTGACCCCAGAGCACATGGCACAGGATTGTGTCCAGATGTTCTTGAACATCTCTAGTGAGGGAGACTCCATAACTTCTCTGCACAATCTGTTCCAGTGCTTGGTCATGATAAAGAAGTTCTTCCTAAGGTTAAGATGAAACTTCCTGTGCAACAGTTTCTTCCCATTGTCTCTTGTCCCATTGCTTGGCACCACTGAGCAGAGCCTGGTTCATCCTGTTGGCACCCCCTACCCCCCTTCAGATATTGACAGACATTGATGAGGTCTCCTCTCGGTGCCTCGTCTCAAGGCTAAACAGGCCCAACTCCCTCAGCCCTTCCTCATGAGAGAAATGCTCCAGTCCCTCAATCATCTTCATTGCCCTCAGCAGGACACCAAAGATCAGTGTCTCCAAGTCTGGAAAAGGAGTCCAGACTACAGGTATGGGCAGAGACTGCTTCATTGCAAGTTTGGAACATGCACTGCTGGTTAAATACACACAGAAACTTGGCTGTTGCAATACCATGGTCAATCTGTTTTTCCTTCTGTTAATCACAAGAACTGAGAATATCTCACTGAGACTGCTTAACACACTTAAACCCCTGAACACATGAAGTTTTGTGAAATATTGCTCTGTGAAAAATAACTGAAAATAAAAGTAAAGCAGGGATAAATTTAAAACCTGGAAATGCTAGCTGCTGGTACTTCTGTCATGAAGTAGACAGAGAAGTTAAAAGTGAGGGGGAGAAGATTTCTTTCACTGACTGAAAATTTGGAAGTATCATGTGCTGAAATACAAAAAATACTGCAACAGTCACTTGAAAAGAGTTTCCAATAAAATATTTCGTAAATTTTTATTTTTCTGTGTGATATTGCAGAAATTTAGGGAGGCAAATGCATTTCTCTAAGAGGTTTGATTTAAGGATTTAGTTTCTTTTAAGAAAAAAAAGGTGTACCCCTTAATTCACAGATTCAATAAAAAGTGTAAAGTCAAAAAAGTGTTGGATATGAATAATAAAATCTTTAGAGAGTTGTGATTTTTCATTATCAGTTGTTTAAACTTTTTATAATAAGATAAAACACCCAATATCCTGTTTTAGGGTGCTTTTTTGTTTTCCAAGTGCCCTAGGAAACTAATTGGTTTGTGTTATAGTTATTCAGGCTTAAATTATCTTAAATGATTCCAGTAGGAGCTTTAAGTTGTCATACTCTGTAAAGAAAGTAATCAGATAATGAATATTACAGAATAAGCTATCATAAAAACATTTGCTAATAGCATAGGGCACATTGACCTTTGTCAATCATAGTGAAATGACATAAGAAAATACATTATTTATATGCACAATTTTCCCATATGCTAGCCACAGCCAGTGGGCACTAGGTCAGGCTGAAGATATGAGAGGAACTGCCTTACCTTTGGCTACATTAAATATTCTTGTGTATTGCTATGAGAGTTTGAGCTTGCTAAATTCCATGACTAAAACTTCCTGAAACTTATGATTTCGCAGTTTACCTGAATACAGATTCCATTTTATCTGGAAGTCTGCCACAAAGAAACCTATATTCCCGGGTAAGAAATAAGAGTTCTGTTATTATTCTGCATTTATTCAGACTATTGTCTCCATGCTTTTTATTTCTCGTCTGGGTCAGAGAACAATTTTTATTGGTGTTCATCTGTGGAAACATTTTGTTGAAGTTATCATATAATTATCACACAGTAATAAGCCTTTTGTTTTCTTCCTGCAGGAAGTACACCTGCATAAAGATAGTTATCTCATATTACAGAAGGTTGACATAATGGAAGCACTGCTTAAAAATTAAATCTTTTCATTAAAGTAAGTGCCTGCAACCACTTTCCAGATGACAAAATGCATGATAAACCACAATTATGGTATGAAGCAAGAAAATAACATATGCTAGAGAATAAAATGAAAGGTAATCATCACAGTTACAATTAGGCCTGGTGTTGCTAATTATCATATTAAACTTGGCTGTACCTAATGGAAAGTGAAAGAGAAGTAAAATTTCATCACAACTGACAAAGCGATTGCATTTGCAAATTTATTTTTCCTTCCTGGAATTCCTTTCATATGTATAGTATATGTATAGAATAATTTTTTCCATACACTTGATTCTAGTCTGTTTATATAATTCATGTATTCATACTAACATATATTCTTATTAAACATCAAATTAAATTTTTACAATACTAAAAATGAGTAAAACTGCAATTGAAAAACTTATGTTTTCAATTACAAAAATTGTAAAACCATGTTCTGGTTTGACCAATTTCTAGTGAACTTTATTCAATTTTTTTTCAATATTTATTTATTTATTTAGGTTTAGGACCCCAGAAGTTTGCAGGATTTTTACATAAGGGCCCACTATTTAATTAGTAAGTGACACCTTCATTGTTTGTGTTTGAAAAGTCATGTTTAGAAAAATACTCAAAAGTTCCTTAAGCATAACTCTTCATCTGAAGCAATTCTGTAAGTTATGTTAACTTTACCACTAATATATTTTAAAACTGTTATCAGAAAAGACTGGGTTTATTTGATGGAATACAGTTCTGTTCTCCTCTGAAGTTCAAGGCCTGTAGATAGTACAAAACAGACAAACTGCAATGCCTTCATAAGAAATTGGAAAACTGCATTGTTGATTTCTCTATGGGTGTGTCATATGCACTTAGATAATTGCATATTGCTCCTCTGTTTTTTGTTGGAACAACTTTGGCATCAGTTAAAATCCAGTGATAAATGAGAAATAAAATTCCTATTGAAGTTAATGAAATCAGAGCTTAGCTTTTTGTGTTTAGCTTTGAGCTGACTTAAAAAAAAAAAACAACAAAAAAAACCCCATGCAACAAACTAGCTTTATTCTTCCTGTTGTCTATATTTTTTCCATGTGGTATTAAAAGGAAAAATATTTATCATTCATGTTGCAGTCATTTGAAACTAGTAATACATACCTCATCAGAAGGGAGCTGCCATATCTTAATATTTTCACCTTCATCAATTTTATGTTATTGTTTTTCTGTCTTGAGGGACGCATACTAAACAGTTCTGAACCATCCTTGTGCATCCTATCACTGGAGACATGGAGAAGAGATCAGCACCTCCCTCTCCACATCCTTCCTGGCATGGTTTACCCCTAATTGGCAGCTAAAAACTGCAAAGCCACTCACTCACTCATTCACTCCCTGTGTGTGGTGGCACCAGGAGGAAACAAAAAACCCTGTGAAATGTCATAAGAACAGTTTAATAATTGAAAAAAAAATAATATTAGTAATAGAAATTATAGTGATAATAATAATAATAGTGAAAAGGAGAGAGAGAGAGAGATGAATAAAACCTACAGGAAGCTGTAGAGAGCAATGATGACAGCCTTCAGCCTTCTTTCCTCCAATCTAGAAAATCCAAAGTCCTCAGCTGCTCCTTATGGCAAAATGGGATATTCCTTACAGACCTTCTGCCAGTTAAAAACAAAAAAAAAAATCAAACTTTCTTTTGCGATTCCACACAGAGATGAGGCATGGTGAGGATCTCCCTTTGTCCAAAGATATGGAGAACTTCCAGCTGTCTGTAGGACCATGATGGGGCACAGATGAGGGCTGTGTGGGTTTGCTATTAACTAAGTCAATGTCCTTAAAGAAAGTTGCAACACTTGCAGATGAGAGATAGAGGAAGGAGGGGACAGATGTGTGCCATCATCTGGTCACGTCCCTGTTTGGCTACAAGTCTGTCCAACACAGAAGCAGCAAAGAACAGAGCAGCCACCCCCAGCTGTCCTGGAGCAGCCACTGTCTCCCTGTCTGGGGTCCTCCCAGCCCCACATCAAGGCTGTCCATCCTGTCCATCCTGTGTCTCACTGACAGAGAGGGGACCCCTTTCCTAGCCCAGCTGTGTCACCAACCCCATTGCATCCTGAGTCACCAGCCTAGTTTCCCATGCTGTGTTCTGGAAGCTAGGTCTGGTGCCTGGAGCTTCTGTGTGGCCCAGCCCTTGGCTACCTGTGGAGAAAGGATGCCTGATTTTATTGTGGCTGTAGGAGCCTCTCAGCAAGCCCATAGCAGGATATGGGCTGGGCAGTCTTGTCTGTGGCATACTGCCTGCTCTCTGGCTGAGTGCTGGAGGAGGGAGAAGACAGGACTGCGCCATGGCCCCTGCCTGCATCCCTATGAAGACATCTAGCTATCACTGTTTCATAATCAGGTTTTAAATATTTGCTTTAACAAGTTTTTAATATTTGTTTTAACAAGTTTACATTTGATGCAAGAGCTACTGGGTGAATTCTTGTTACATAGAGACTCAAAATAGATATTTAAAACTCCCTTACTGTTCTCAGGTCTGTTGGCAGTCTGATTTAAAATTACTCTTCATTGGGATAATATTTCATTTGTAGCTATGAGTAGAATACATATATATATATATATGTCAGGATGTTGTGAAGGTACATCACAAGGAAAATTAATACTCTGTGGCCTTTTCTTGAGAGCAATAGTCAGTCTTACTTTAAATAAAAACCTTATATTTGGGAGGTGTACTGTGACAGAGTTGTTAGCTATTTAATTTGTCCCTGACAGTGCATCTGTATATTTCATAACAGATACTAAAATGCAATCTGTATTAGAAATCTAATTATCTAACAATATTAAATATTTTATCTTTGTTATTCTTTGTCTCTTGTTTTACCACTGTTAGAGTTGACATTGGTGCACTGTTCCTGAACAGGGCATGAAACCTTGCAAACATCAGTTATTCAACTCTGTGCTCTGCTAATGGCCTTGGTCTGCCTGTATGCTGCTTGTACATTTATTCTCTTCCCTGTGTTCTGTAATGGATATTGTCTACATTTAAATTGTAAACATAATTTAATAAATTGAATTTTTACTACTGGGACTCACATATAGAGCTGCACCTATTAATGGAAAAAACTGAAAAAAAACAACTTAACAGGCTGTATGAAATTAATTCTCATCAGTCAAATAAATGCACTTTGATATGTTCTTGTCATGGTTTTATTTTCCTTGTCAATTGCACCCTAAAGTTCAAAGGAAAGGAATAGAGAGGTTTTTTAACCTCTTCAGTCTGTCCCTTGCCAGACTTTTTATATTTATTTTAGAAAGGCCCTATAGTTCAACCTATTGCTAAGTCATACACGTAATATAATTGGGAATTGCTAAGAAAACACCTTGAAGAGATAAAACAAAAGAAAACAGGTTTATGAGCACATCATACCTGTAACTGTGGTGTATTTCTCTCTTCAATTATCTGGTTAGACATGTGGAAAGGACACATAAAACAAACAAACAAAACCCAACCCAAACCAAACAAAACAAAAAGGCACAAACAAACAGAAAACTCCAAACAAACAAACAAAAAAACACTACAAAAAATCTCCCACAAAACCCCAAAAAAATCCCCCACAAAGCCCAAACAGAACAGAGGAACTGTTTTCTGATATCTGAAAAAGGTTTATTTCATTTTCTAACCAGGAAAGGTAGTTGAGCAACTCATGGGATTAAAGGAGTCCCTTGAAGGCTCAGTGTACTCAGCTCAATGCCTGACTTCATGCATTATTTTGGGCAAGTCATTCTCTTTAACCAAATTTTGCTGACTGAAAGATGTTCAGGTCAGAAGCAATTGTATTCTGAATTTGTACATGCCCTGGAACAAAAGAAGGTAACTTACTGAAATGTCACCAGTAAGCCTTATTTCTGCAATATTCTGAGCCAATAATTTTCTCCTAAGATTCATGTGTAATTTAAAACTTCCAGAGTACATTTCATTGGCAACCTCAAAATAAAGACTTCATAGAACTTCTGACAAGCCACCTGCAAAATTATAGCGGTGTGTTATGTGAGTTAATGGGTGTCAAAAGGAAGAGAAAAGCAAATCCATTAACAAATGTTATCTTTCCTCTTATGTAGGTAGGTTTTTAATTAGACTGTTTAATCAAGAAAAATTTCAGAATAACAACTGAGCAAATGTTATTAATCTGTTTCCTGATGTAAATCCTGAATAGTGCATCCCCTTACTTTTCTAACTCCTCTTTATTATTTCCTAATGGCATTGAAATTCTCATTTTTAAAAATTACAGAATTTAGCGTTGTAATTGTGGAAAGATATTTTTAACTGTTCAAGGAACAGAAAAGAGATGAAGCAATAAGTACCTGATTTTGGAATGTAGAGGTATAGTCAAAGAAATTGTTTTTGTGAATGTGATTTAAAAAACAAATATAATCTAAAACCAAGACATCAAAACCAACTTTGAAGTTCATAGTAAAAGATTTAGCATTCATTTGAGAGGTTAAAATTAAAGATTACTCAGATAATTGAGCAGCATCAATATTAATGATTTGAGGAAGGAAGTAGCAACAAAGAATTGCCATTCAATTGAAAAAAATGAATGAATGCATGTAAGAATAAATGAAAAAGATATATATCCCTGAGGTGTGAGTTACATCATGAAATGCTAATGATGTTGAATTATTATTTTATTTTCAGAATGATTTCTCTCCATCTTTCATAGCAAATTACTGAAAATTACTTTTGCATATCACATTTAATTACATTTCTGTCTCCTGACATGAGGGTTGGCTATTATTGGCATCACTCGTGGGCCTTGACCAAAAGTACTACAGCAGGACTAGAGTCACTTGTCTGCCATTGAGGAGTTCCATCATCACCTGTTAATATTCTGCTGCAATAGTTGTTGTTGTCACAGTTTTTTCCATTCTTTTACTGAATGAATGTTATGTTTCTGCTAAAATGACAGCTACAAGTATAGATGATACCAATGTCAGTAGGAAAGAATGGAGCATCCTGCCTGTGGCTGTTCTGCAGCACCCTTCTCTTATTTATTCTGCAAAATGCTGTAGGAATCTCACTTTTTTGAGCAAATTTGTTGTAATACAAATGAGAAAGTCCTTATAGCACAATATATTTTTTCTAGGTATTTTAATTGTAAATATATCTAAATTATCTCTCCATTATGTAATTTTTATAGAATAAATTATTTTCTCTGTGAGAAATTACTGTCACTTCGCAGAACATATTTTCAGGGGTAAGCTGGAGAAAGGAATAAAAGAAAGTCATCCTGTTTTCAGTGATCATCTTCATGGTCCCTTATGATGACAGTAGTTGTTACACTGTAATAACTTTCTTTATGAACTATTGAAGTAATGAATAGAGCAAACAATTAGTTCTGAAATAATGAGGGAAGAATAAAAGCACAGTAAAAAATATACAAATCCACAATTTACTGCAAATTACTGGAATAAAAATATAGAAACATTTTCTGGTAATTCAGCAACTGTTAGTTGGGTTACTGCTGCCCCTGGGTAAACTGACATTTTCATATGCACTAATTAGCAAAGAGGTCAAATAAAATCTCAAATAAAATAGTTCATTTGTGGCATTTTGCCTCTATGGAGGAACTAATCTCAAGTTCTGGAATAACTGACAAAGTACAACCCTAGGTGTTCTACCCACCTGGACGGACTATTATCTACAGCTTATTGCCTACACACCAAATGAAGAAAAATCAGTTTGTAGATTTTAAAAATTAATTTAATTTTTTGATGCAAGCTGCGAAGTGTCTTTATCCCAAAGTATGAGATGATATTTCCCCGCACACAGAGAAACACTTGACTTTGGTTATGATCAAATGCTGGAGTGTGTGGCAGCAATGCCAAGGCTGCCCTGGTGGAATAACACAGCCCAACATCTCTCCCACTCACGTGGAAGCCGAGCCAGCAGCTCTGCTGGGCCAATGACAGCAGTGAGCTCTTTTGCTAACTAGTGCATAGAGAACTACCTAATTGCACAGGAGTAGTAGTGACTTGGAAAGAGACAGCTGAAGTACCTGAAGAAATTGCTGTTGGTATTTCCAAGCCAGCCACAACCTCAGTTCTTGTTCTACTCATAGAATTGTCCAGCTAAAATTTCCAGCTGCTGCAAATGCAATTTTATCTCCATGAAAAATGGAAGCAAAAATGACTGAATATTCAACAATAGCATCATCTATTCTCTCAGAGTCAGCATCTAAAACACAAGTGCTCAAGATCATGCATGTTTATACATGTAAATGATGCTAAATGACTGCATCCTAAGACTGCTTTTAAGATGAGCAAAGCTGATACTCAGTAAGCTACAAGTTTCTATGGAATTAGTTTTGAAAAATATTTTTTTTATCTCCTCAGAATACTTTAAATATGCACACATTTTAAATGTTCACCTAAACACATATTTGTTTTACTTTCCAGAAAAATAAAATCACATAACTATAAAATTATCAGATATATGTCTTTGCAAATTATCCTACATATAAATTTTATCTTTACAAAGTCTTAAGTACTCTTTGATTGGTATTTTTCACTACCTAATATTTTCCATTCATTTTGTATAGAAGCTTTTGTTAGCCAGTGCATAACAATGCATTTTTATATATTCATACATCATGCACTATTACAGTTTTCTGTTTCAAAATATAAAGGCTTCATGAGAATGAACTTGACAGGATGCTTTTCCACATAAAAGTTAAAATAAAACCTATTTTAATTCAAATAAAGGCAGAAAAAAAGGTATTTGTCAATAAAAGTTAGTAAAAGTTTTTGTGTCAAGAGCTGGAGAAAGAAAAAATTTAGAAACCCATGATTTTTAAATGTATATATTGCCATTTTTCATTTTATTCTCCATGAAGAAATAATCTCAGGCAAAATCAGAAAATAAATTCAAACTGTCATCTGATACTTCTGAAATACCCTGAACCAAACCAAATTATGTTTTTCCCTGAAATAAAAGCAATTCTTAGCTTCCTACTAAAGGCTCCATGAAAACTAAACAAAGCTTCTCCTTTTGTGAATTCAGGAGACATTGTCTTCACAGGGGCGTGGAAGTGTGGGTCCTTGCACAGTGTGAATGATAAATGCAGTAAATGTTGGGATTCTTGGTGCTATGTTTATATAACACTTACTTATTGTCTCTTTTTGTTTCAAAGCATGTGTATATCATGACCTATCTGTCCACATAATTTGTCAGTAGGCAGAATACAGTGTCAGAGGTCTGCTGTGATCTGTGGTAAATATAGGGGTGACTGTGTTCATTTTTTACTACTTCCCCTCTGAAGTCATGGAAAATATTTTCTCAGTGTTAATTATTGAAGCACAAGTGAGCTTTGAAACTTCTGAGTTACTGGAAGTATTCTTCAGGCCCCATTGATTTTACTTCTGTTCAAATATGTTATGAGCAAGAATGAATCCATAAATCTGTGTGCACTGTGCCAGGTGCACTGGAAAAATGGGTCTTACAGTCCTTCAGATCTTCAACTTTCAACTCCTGTTGCTTTCTTTGAAGATCATTCTGGAGTTATTCAGGATACAAAAGGCATTCATTTACAGAAACACTTAGCGGGCCTGCAGATGTTTTTTAATCCTCATTATCATTTAAAATTAATAAATATACATAAGAAGACCACTCTTGAATGCAAACATATAAGCAATAACTTGAAAAGAAAAGAGAAATAAAACTGAGCCATATATGACTCATTTTTCTTTAAGTAGACTGTTGAAAAATGTGTTATAAAAGAATGCTTAGGTCTTACATAACGAAACACAAGCCTTGAAAATTGATAAATCTTTTTCTTAGTGAGAGATATAATTGACATTTTGAAAAATTATCCCTCACCTAAATGTCTGATGTTTTTAACTTAAAACTCTAGATGGCATTTCATTGCTTAGGCCATGATTTATCACTAAATGTTTCAATCAGTAAACCAACATCAAATCAGAGCATAGCAGACCTAAAAGAAAAGACAATTACTTACCTTTGTTTTAAATTTTTATTTTGTTATGTCTTGTATTGATATTAAAAAGTAGAGTGTTGTCTATGAACTTGACATAGGTAAAATACTGAAACTTGATTGCCAAGATAATGGTTACTCCTCATGAGTAACGTGTAACCACAAAAGGGTTAAATGAAATCCTTTCCTCTAGAGCCAGGATGTAAAAATGTAGCTAAAAATAAATGCTGTTTCAGCTTTTGAGGACAGGAGGAGCAGAAGAGAGCGTTAGTCAATCCAAAAATAGTCTTGCTATATCTACAGATATACAGAAAAGGCATATTTCCTTCTACATGAAAATAAGGTCTTCAAAGCAAAATAGAAAGTTAACTGTGAGATGAGAACCTTTTACTCCAATATACTTGACTGACAGAGGATTGTATGAGCAGTAAATATCTGCTTTTCAATATATAGATAGTTTTAAAATACACACAGGAGATGTTTCCTTTTGAGATGATCTATTCTCTTATGGTTTTGTATTTCAGATAACCTCCTGCTGTCCTAGGGAAATTGCATGTGAGTGGTGCAACCCCTCAGAATTGGAAACATGTTTATAACAGCAGTATATGTGGGTACAGAAATTATTTTACAATATTTTCCTCTGCAAGTTACTGCTACTTTCAGTTATGTAGGGTGGTTCTGCTGTTGCTGTGCAGTGACACATTAGGCTGGGCATGTAAAGTAATGCAGTGTGACTGATACAAGCTGATGTTACACTTCACAGCACAATGCTTCATAATGTGTTATGTCAATGAGAGCATTTAAAAAAAAAAAAAAAAGTAATTCTCTAGACAGAACTGATAGAAGAATCCAAGAATAATCTCCCTTCGCTCCTTCTCCCCTCTCCCTCCCTCCCTCCCTCAAACAAACAAACAAACAAACACAAAACAAACAAACAACCCCCCCCCAAAAAAAAACCCCAAAACAAACAAAAAAAAAACCCCAAAAAACCCAAAAGCACTCCCCCCCAAAAACATTGAAAGCAGAGGCCAATTTCTATTCCATACATAAAAATAACATTATAACATTTGGAGAATATATAGCGGTGGTTGTATAATACACTTAGAGCTGAACTAAGAAAGAGGAAAGGGAAACAATTTTATTTTAAAACCTTTCTCTTTACTGAGTTAACATAATTTCACAGATGTGATCTCTACTGGCTTTCAAAGCCATGTGTTTTTAGAGTAAGACTAGAGTACTTTAATGTAGACTTCTAGTCTACATAATGTTATGAGCATTTTCAGCTTGTAAAGCAACATGTTATTTCAATTCCAAACAGAAATATTTTTTTATGAACTGTCTTAGGTTTCTCTTCATTGTATATTACTTTTATTTATATTAATTTTTAAACTTTATGTCTGTTTTCAAAGTGTACATTTTTTTTTTTATATACAAATACTTTTCTTGAAGATTACACAAACATACAGAAACTAGCATAGTGTTTTCCTTATGTTATTGTAAACTTCTTGAATTATTTTTTTTATGGAATCCTCCTAAAATTTCAAAATCTCTCCATCTTATTTTCAAATTCAGTCCTTATACCAAAAATCCCCAAACCACACCTTTCCTTCCACAAAAACCCCCAACCCAAAACCCTCATATACACACACAAATAAATGAAAACAAAACAAAAAAAAAGTATTTCTTAGACTAGTTAGACTTCTCTTGGCCTGAAAGTTAGGAATTGATAAACTGTTAAATTTGTTAAATTTTTATACCACATCTTACAAATTAAGTAAAAGTAAATTCAGATATTGGTGAAATTTCAGCATTTAGAGAAACCATGATGGAGTGATTAAAAATTAGTCTTAAAATTATCTGCCTCTTTATCAGTGCATCTCTACTTCCCAAGGATTATTCACTCAAATCAGGTCATCCTCTAGGACACATTGCTGTAATCTCAATCTCTATAAAGCATTTTTCATCCCCTTATAGTTGTAAGTTTGACCTTCATGTGGGAACTCAACCAGGAGGGAGCTCCCAGAATAATGCAGAACTTTCCTGTAGGAGTGGTGCTGCACTTTTCAAGTTTCTAGAAGTTTTCAAGTTTTCCAGGTAGTAAAGGTAGTTACATCTTCTGTAACACATTTCTATCTTTTCAAACATGCGGATCTTACCAATCAAATACTATAGTTAGTATATTTTGTTGTTACTTTGAACATGATCCAGTTTCAACTGTTCCACACAGTCAAGGATTAAATGTTCATATTTACACTATATTTTATAGCTATTTTCTGATAAACTGAGAGGAGAAACTAGCAGTAAGGATAAGTAAGTAATTCATTAACTGAAAAAGTCACTCTGTTTCCTCAGTATAGAATCTGATTTTGCTTTTTCAATGCTAAATCTTCCATTTTAACAATCAAGAGGAAAAAGTTAAATTTTTCCGTAATATAAAAGATTATTGTAGTGTGTTTATGTTGGCTTGGGTTTTGGTATTGTTTTTTTCCCAGAATAATGTCTGTCTGTACAGTCCCAAAACATTACTTGAAACACTAAATTACAAGACAAATATCAGAGACAACAAATGTATCATATTGTGAAAACAAAATCTGATTAGAAAAGCTCAGATGTTTAAACATATTCATAGTGATTTAAAATTAGTAGGGATTTTTTTCAATTTAATAAAGAAACTGTAGTAAGTCTAGCAGATATTAAGTAGTTAAGTGGATAACATTTAAATCACAGTATTGAGAAAACTTCTACAGGTGAGTCCTTAATTAGTCATGCCAGTGCTGATGTAACTTCATCCTGTAGTCTTCTTTCAGTGTTGTTTCCTATAATAAAGCTTTATCTCCTGCTGAGAGACACTATCCTGTGGTTAACTGGATGCTCAGGAAAGATATCATGAAAGAATTTTCATGTGTATAAAATTTAGCATGATTTTTTTCTCTTTATTTTAGCATTTTGCCCCCTATACTTTGTTGCCCTGTTCCAAACACTGTAGGAATTCCCATTCCTGTCACTTGCCTTGCAAAGGAAAGACACTTTTTTTACCAACCTGTGCTGCTGAGTCTCAGATGATGGAGAGTTCTGCTGCCTCCTGAAGGGCTCTGCTGCCTTTGAACTCCACAGAGCCCTGCTGGCTGCTGAGATTCTCCAATGGGAAAGAGCTGACTTTCACTTCTCTCTGCATGCTTTTGCTCCTTACTTCTAAGTTTGCCCTGAAAATACTCTTTTTTTTTTTTTTTTTTTTTTCCCCTTTACTTCCATCAAGAAAATTTAATCAGCCATCATTGTACTTCTTCTTTGAAATGTTGCATCTCTTGCTACACTAACAGCAACAAATAATTTAGGTCAATTTTGGTTATGGAAAAAGTAAAGTTTTGGATCTTTTCAATGTAAATCCTTTTTCCTTCTTCCTGCAGCAGTAAAAGTTGATATAGTAATAATAATGGGGATCTTTTTGTTTAGACTCGTAATACCCATAAGCCACAGCACTTGGCCAACCTT
Organism: Certhia americana; assembly: GCA_018697195.1. Classification (NCBI taxonomy): domain Eukaryota; kingdom Metazoa; phylum Chordata; class Aves; order Passeriformes; family Certhiidae; genus Certhia; species Certhia americana. The sequence continues at coordinate 30,825,591 of CM031860.1, forward strand.
AGTTACTTAGTGTTTTTAAACCAAAAGAGGATGGCAAAACTGTGTAAAACTTCACACTTAAGTGTACTCTTACACTTCTATAATAATAGCAATAATTTACCATTATTATGCTACCATTTATGTTTAGAAGGCCTGCACAGGGATTATGTTGTGGGGTCCAGCTTCAATCCTTTTTTTGTCTACATTGTATATATATATTTGTGTGTGTGTCTGTGTGTTAATCAACTTTTTCACTGGTGAAGGGAAACAGGCAGTTTCAGAGCGGTTTATAGGTGTAGGTACAAGATTTATATTCAAAGCTTCACTTTTTATTTCTCTCCAAAAGTAAAGGGAATCCAGATAAGAGTCTGGTTAGGGTTCCAGTCACAGATTTGACATGTGACCCCACAGAGATCAAAACTAGGAGCTATGAATATGTAGACACAACAAATGGGTGTCAGTGCACAGCCTCGATTCCCTATGGAAGGTAGCTTGGCTAAATTCCTAAACAGTTGCTGCAAGCAGATATCTGAATTAAATTGTAAATAATCCAAAATTTCAAAAGACAAAGGACCAAAAGTATGATGTAGATAAAGTACTTCCCCTTTACTGTGGCTACATGTGCTAATGGAAAAAAAAATATTACCAAGGTATTGGTGTAGTGTTCGTGATTCAGAAAAGGGAAGGAAGAATAAAACAGTTTAATTTTTTTTTATGTGGGCCATCAAACCCACTGTTGCTCTAGGCCAGCCAACTGGAGGGCTGCTGGGGAAGGACACATGCTGTGTTACAAATGCCAAGTCTGGTAGTTACACGCTGTAGTACAGAATGGTTCTTAGACAGGCAAGTGCTTTTATACAGAACAGATCACATGAACTGTAGTTATTACTGGAATGTAATATTAAAACCAACATGAAAACTGACTAAAGGTTACAGCATTTACTATTACAAATCTTTTAGAGTTAGCAAACAGTCCTCTTGGGGTAAGAGTGATGGAGATAGGAGCAAGTGTTGTAACATGAGATCTGACATCATCTGATTTATTCATGTGCTTGAACAGGGGTTATGTTATCTGCTTGATTCTTCATTTAAAAATAAAGTTATTACAGCTGAATTTCAGCCACAGACATAAAAAAAAGGGAGTTGTCCTGAAAAAGACTAGAAAACAGCTCACCAGTATTTGAGTTCCTGTTGTGAAATTGCTTCTTTGCTTTTGCATATGAAGGAACACAATAAAAGATGTTGATGTGAAAATAACAGTAAGAGCTCCATTTTCTTTTTCCTGAAAGCAGGAGACTCGGGGAAATTTCTTTTAAGGATGCATGGAGTATATGGAAAGAAATTTAAGACATCATTATAATCCTGTTGCAGCCAGAAGAGGCAGACTCCAACAGGAAGCTACTTCATCATCACAGCTTAATTTTATATTAAAAAGTTCAAATATGTAAGATGATTAAAACCTCCAGTGGTTTAAGACTTTATTACTAAAGAGAGACTACAGATTACTTAAAGGAGAATACAGATACTGCAGAAAACTGAGCATACTCTACCTTGAAAACTGAGGCTACTTTTCTTTGCTTAGGTTATTGAAGTAGAAAACATCTAGAGTTGAAAGGATTGAAGAATGACATTGTGACTCAGTGCTCTTCATTTTGAAATGACACGACACTCAGCATTTGCCCTCAGTCACAGCTGGTGTAATATGCTCTTAGGTATGGTAATGCAGAAGGCTTCAAGCACCATGCCTAGATCTAAAAGAAGACCTTAAAATACATATTCATGCATGCCTTTAATAAAAAAAGTATTTGATTTGCTTTTAGCCATTGTTTACATAAATGAAATTCTATAGATATATTTTCAGTAACCTAATTTGCATAGGCTAATACCTAATCAGACTAATCCATTCATTCCAGGTAATATTATTCTGGTAGGGAAACTTAATCTGTCCATACATTTCTATTGTTGACATCTTTTTTTCTTTGAGAGCTATTCAAAAGTCAGAATAATAGTTATTGCATACATTTGTCTGCTTATAGTGAAAAAGCTTTTTTGGGCGAGATCTCTCTTATTGTACTTTCCATTTTTGCAAATGCAATGCATTCAGAGTTAATTCATAGGCAGTTTGTAATAAAAAAATAATAATAAGTTTTTAATTAGAACAATATCTTTATTAGCTAAAAAATTAAGCACTACTTCATAAACACTTTATAGTGTTTTTAAACAAAACATGTTTGTTTCTCCAGTTAAGGCTAGTCTTAAATTTGGTAATCACTGTTTTTCTTTTTTTCCCCCTAACATTCTATTTCAAAATTTTGTGTTGTTCTGGTAGGGCAGGACCCTGTGTTAGGACACAATGAAAGGAAGTGACATTGATGCAAGAGAAATAGACTCTGTTTCATAAGGAAATTATTCCTAATTAAATTTAAAAAATAATAAATAGGGCAATCTAATAGTTTGCTGAAAAAACATATTAAAATTACAGAGATAGAAAAACAAAAACTGTTATAGAAAGAGGAACAGAAACTATTAATTGACTTTCTGACTGTAATTTAGCTTGGAATAATTTGCTTAGGTAGGCAACTAATCAGTTTTAATGAAAAACTGAGGTTGAGAAGTTGGCTGGAGGACTCCAAGAAAGTATGTTTTAAAGGACATGATGCATGTCAGTGATGAAGTGAAAGGATGACAGAAAAGGCTGTTTATCTTAATGGGACTTGGTATAATGTGGAAAACTAAATGGTAGTGCCCACAGAGAGAAATATAACAACTCACCACTGCCAGCACCACCTCCCAGCATCTTCTCTCCTCAGGACTCCTCTTTTGTCTTTTCTGAAGGCAAAAATGAGTAGATTCAGAGACGTTTTCCACAATATCTACAATCATTACTCTTACACAGCCCAGTTATTCTTCCATAAAGGTTTTTATGAAGCTACAGATTATACCTGAACAAGAAAATCAGTATAGTTCCCAGCTTCTGCACCACTCACTTGGGAATGAAAAACATCTCAATGGGAGCTTCTAATTAAAAACAAATGGGTGGAACAGGAACTATTTTATTCTGTCTTGCAGTTTTGGTCAGAGTGTGTTGTGTTGAAAACATAAAGAAAAAAAACGTAAAGAAGGCAAGAATGTGTTGTGTTGAAAACATAAAGGAAAAAAACATAAAGGTGAAGGAAAGTGAGCATACTGTGCTGGTGAAATAGTGTAAGGGGAGAGATGTAGAGTAAAAACTCTCCTAGCATGGATAATGCTATCAAATGTAACACAAGACACGTGTAACTAAGGGGATATTTTTTATGCCTGACAAGTCTGGAATCCTGTTGCACTGTAGCTCTGCTGAATTAATAGCTCTAGTCTTTACTGTGTTGTGGCTCTACTCTGCAGAATCATCAAAAAATTATATAACAGAGCAATCTCTAAAGCTTTTGATGGAGCAGTTGAAGTACAAGACTTGTAGAAAAGCAGAAGAGCTGATGGTCCCAACCCAACCCAAAATTCTTCATTCTTTTTTTAGAAAAACAAGCTAAACCAAACACTGATTTTATAATGCCCATGACAGATGAGAAACCACTATAGCTTAAAAAATTATTTTCCCCTTATTGCTTTGAGTGTTCCCTTTATTACTCTGAGGAAAACACTCTACAGTTAAAAAAGCTGATGCTTCAAATACCTTCAAACTTGCAATCAGTGCGCTGCTCTAAATAGCAATGAAGCGCGCTCCATTCTGCATTGTTAGCATATGCCACACTTGGATAGCAAGCAAATAAAATGAACTAAAAATACTGGCTTCCATTGCCTGGTGACAATGAACACAAAGAACCTGTCAGACTTCCATTAAAAAAAAAAAGTTGAGAAATAATTTTTTATTATTAAATTTATATTAATATCATATCAATCATGTTAATTCTATAACTGAGTCTTTCTTAACAGATGTTTTGCTAAAATTTGCATAGTGATGCTGAGGTTGCTTGAAGCTTTCCCTACAGCTTATGTTGGTGTAGGTTTTTTAGGTCAGTGATTACCGTACACACAGATGAATGCAAAAAAAAAGAGTATTCCTACTCTTTTTTGCTTCATTTTGCTGAAATTAAATCAAAGGGAAAAGTTAAAAAGTTGTCCCTATCTTCTAAAAATCAGTCTCATTGTCTCATTTGTTGTCATATTAAGTTATACAAAGCTTCTGGAATCATTCAGAAGATTATCTTTCCCTAAGTAATTATTAACCAAACCCAAATTTACGAACTTTATACGCCAATCTTGCTAGTCACAAACCTGTCTCTTAGAGTCTTGATGGACTTAACACCTCTACAGTTTTCAGAGTCTTACTTTGGTATACGATTTTTTGTCCAAAAGCATTGGATTTGTAACATTTCCGGTCTAAACCAATGAAATGAGATAAAACCAGGTCAATACTTGCATGGAATATATTTCACAAGGTGATCTAGTAGCAGCAGATAAATTCTTGCTCCTCATTTAGTTCTGGATCATTGCCATGGCTCCATACTCAGAATTACTGTCTTCTACTAAGACATCCAACATAAAGATCTAACTTATTTGGTGCTAGAAATAAAGAATTCAGACACAGAAATATCAGTCTGTGTCCTGGCAAAATTCCAGGCTGGCTATTAAATTCTGCTTGCCTAAACCTTTGCTTGTTTGGTCATTGTTATTTGAGGGGAGGTATTTTATATTCTGTGAAGATATCTCATTTCATGGCCATTGACCCCTGAATTGTAAATTCTTTTACAGACAAAAGACTGAAGATATTTATTTTGAACATGTGAAAATGAGAAAAAATTCTTTATTATTATATAGCACATCACACCATAAAAATAATCATTATCCATAATTTACAGGTGAGAACAAGGCTCAAGGCATTGCAAGCATCAGGAAATCATCCAAGGACAAATGCCAGAAGAGATGATACATCCTCAAAGTCCATCTATTTAATTCACTGTATAGACTCTAGATAGTTGAACTGTACACACCAGAACTTATTGACTCATATAACAGTCAATCAATCAAAGTCTTTTACAATTCTGTTTAAAATTATTCTGTGTCACATTATTCACTATGGGACAACGTCAGCTGTGTTTTAAAAATAAGTTCCTAATTTTAAACTGTAAATCTTAAAAAGCTAGAAAATAGCTACTATTATCCAAGGAAAGAGGAAAGATAGAGTGGATTTTAGATGTCAATTTGTGTTTTCTTATGTTAAGACAATTTCTGGAAAATGTGTTTTAAAAGTAGCTTTCAATGTATTTCCATTAAGCAGAAGTGAAAACATGATATATTCTGAGTGAAGTCAAAGAAAGCAGTGACATTTAATGATGTTTTTTAAAGGAGGGTAGACAAGTTTTCAGCCAGGGCTTCCAAACACATAAATAGTTCTAGCAGCTGAAAGCGGAGCATTTAAATCCTTTTGACATCCTTAATTGGATGTTCCCTCACTCTCTCGCCTGCTTTGCTGTTTGCCTTTCCTTCTCTCTGAGTTTTTAGAATATAAAAAATGTTCAGAAACTTCTAAAAATAATGCACTTAAATATTTGCAATGCCCTATTGTGTGCACAGCATCAAACCATTAGAGCAAGTGGAATTATACCTGGTGATATTTTACCACCCACCTTTTACCAGTCAAGGCAGATAAACAAATGTGTACACTTCTTTAAAATCTTATTTTTGCCAGGGGTTTTGTGTGTGAAGAATCAAACTGACAGTAATAGTGGGTTGGTACAGAATGGGAGTAGCATGGGCTCTGCAATAGTGTCTATGTGTGTTTATGTGTGTGTGCTTGTGCATGGATATGTGTGCTAGTATACACAAAAAAAATTCTGGACAAGTTTTTTATCCTAGAATCTAGATTTTTAAAAAGCCATATTACATTATATCAATATTCAGTATATTCCAGTTGACATTTCCTTATCATGTCTCTTGTTACTTCATGGGGGGCATGCTCACAGTTCAGTAATAAAAGATCACCAAGCAGCTATCAAAGAACTTTCAACGACAAAAAATCTGCATGCAAAGGTAAGAAATAAGATTATGGGAGGAAAAGAAGCCAACACACACACACACACACACACAGAGCCACACCCACACTGATTGTGTTAATGTATATATCTGCAATTTATCCTTGTTTTTAAATTACTAAATTTTGTATGCATACACAGTCCTCTTAATTTTAAAATTATGTGGTAGAATAAGAAACAGTTAGGAGAAGAACAAAATGAGTGTTCAAAGCTATGAAAATTGCTTCTGTGCAAAGAATTACAGGTAAGCAGGAAGGTTTTCTGAACTAGCAGAAGAGATGGAAGTGGTCTGAAAATGTGGCTCAGGTGCAGAGAGATTGTAGGTGTCAATAGTCATTGTCTGTTCCACAACAAAAACTAGAGTACCAAGTTAAGGCACAAGGTGACACATCCAATGCCAGTACAAGGACTTTGGGGCCTTCATACAGGATGTTGCATATACCAGAACTTTTTGCAAATTTAGTTTGTTACTGAACAAGAAAATACATCAAGGATAGAAACTCATGATGTGAGCAATTGTAGCCAGTGCTGAAGTACTGAGAGGTAGATCTTAAAAATTTTCAATACAAAATTTCACTGTATCGTGTACTTTTATGCTTTATTTTCCAAGGAAGCAAACCATGAATTTAAGCAGAACAAAAATGAACACAGTTTTAAGCCCTGAAGCTGAGAGGTAAGCAATGGAATATCACTGGTTTAGTACAAGGTTTAATCTACCACAACATAGATATTGTAGACATGGAGAAAAAGAACAGGTGGGATTTGTTGAATTTTGATTTTTTTTAATCACCTCTACTTTTCCATTTTCTTCTGAAAGATTATTCGGTGAATCTTTTTCAGCTTTTCTTGGGCTAATACTTTTTCAAATTTTTAAGCCAATATCACTGACTTTTAATGTAATGTATGCAGTTTTTCCTCATTTCTTTATTGTATGATACTTGAAACATTTTTGTTATATTGATAGTTTAGCATGGAAATGTCCAATCTAAGCAAACTCTACATTTTCAATTTTTATTTTTGTTTATTTAATTTTACCACCCCCTCAGTTACATAACTGTGTTATGTGGGGTTTGTTTCTTTTTTTCAAACCACTCATTTCAAAACATTTTATCTGTTTAGCACAGTACATCCCAAGCTATTGAACATATCAGCCAAGACAAAATGTGGCAGTTGTAGCCTCAGGTAACTCATAAATGGGCTGAGTTCACATCTGAGAGAGAGGAAGAAAAAGTACATCTTGCTGTGCTTAACAGTAACTGAGTTAATTATTTGCTGACATTGATATTCCACGATAATTGCCACATTCAAAGGATTCCACAGAGACTCATATATTACCAAGTCTCAAATGTGTTCAACCAAACTAAAAGAAATAAAATCAGGAAGTCCATGAACTGCAAATTGCTGGAAACAGTATGGCAGGAACTACAACTTGTCCTGCTCTAATACCCTGCACTGATGTGGCTGATGCTGACCTTGCACAGAGGTGATCCTATGGCTCAGTGTGATGGTGTGGCTGTACACAGGGAACCCCAGACATAACTGGGGCCCTTCCACAGTGTGCTGTGAAAGCAACGCACAGCTGACAGGGGAAAACACTGGAACCCCACACATACAAAACCCAGCTGACTCACAGAATATGACTTTGCCATGGCTGTTGGTTTGCCTGAGTTGCTGGACTGCTAAGTGGCAAAAGTCCGTTTTTATTAAATGGAAAGAAGAAGTGATGCTGAGAGGGAGCTAAATTCTGCCACCAAAGACAGGGCATTTTAGGAATTGAACATCTTAGGTCATTTACAGGCAGAGAACAGCAGCTACTGAGAGATGTTGAGAAACAAGGTTTTCAGATTAAAATTAGCAGGTGATTTATATAGGTAAGGCAGCTGCTGGAGAACAGACCAATGTGATAAATTATTGATTTATCCACCTGTGGAGGGTGAGACATACAGCTGGAACACACAAAGCTGAGATGCCTTTGACAGGCACAGAATAGAAGCTAAATTCCCTCCGAGAGTGCTGAAATAGATCTGGAGAGCAAGGAGGGACACTGTTAGTGAAAGGGAAAGAAAGATGGTGAACTTCTGCCCAGAACAGAAGGAGAGGGTAAGAATATCACTGCAGAGAGAACTCAAGCTGAGACAGAGTTACTCAGACAGAAAGGATAGAAAGAAACCAGGTGAAAGGATAGGGGGCTGGTGAGTCAAAAAAATCCCTTAAATTTTTTGTTAACACGTACTTCGAATGCGTTTTGAGGCATCACATACAAAGTTGTCATATAGAAATATAGGATTTTTGTGTTTACTATCCACAGTTAAGTATTTTAAAACTTCCATGAGGTGGCAACATCCATGGCACTGTAGTTCATTGCCTCCCTGATTATTTTGTCTCACTTTATCTTTGATAGTATATTAGTCACATAATGGGATGCTAGAGCAGGAACCTGAGTTGTTTCTTTTGGTATAATACACACTTCTCTCTTTCAACATCAGAGCTGGGAAACAAAGAAGCATTACAATTATACACATAAATGCTTCTAAGATGTGAAACTTTTGTGACAGTGATTTTAGCCCTAAGTACACCAAGGTTATTTTGGGGATTCTCAAAATTTCTATAGCATAGATGCAGGGGGAGAAATGGAAGGGCTACTGGCTGTTGAAGACCTTTATCTGTGCTACAGCAGTCTGATGTTCTCACGCAACTGCTGTAAATAAGTAGAAAGAATTTTCTAAGGCATGACTAATTATGAGTGAAGCTGGTTAAAAAGCCAAGTACTATGCAAAGTATTTGTTGTGTCTTGGGTATCTTTTGTCTTTTACCTTTGGGTAAAAATATTTTTTGATGTTTTTTGTTTTGTTCTCTTTTGGAACACAAGCAAAGTGAAGGAAGTGGGTTAAACATGATTTTGGTATTTAACTAAACTACTAAATCTGTACAATCCCTGATCCCGCTGCAATGACTTAAGAATAAGGTCCAACATAATGACCTTTATTTCAGCATCTATTCAGGACAAAATGAATTTGTTTTGTTTTTCAGAACTTCAGAATGTAGATAATGACCAGATTAATAAGGAACAAGGTAATTATTTACAGTGCAGGATTTCAGGAAAGATAATGGGCAAGGAGATGAGGGCGGACAGATGGGACTTCTACACTGTCAGCCATAACCTTCTTTGTTGGAAGTGAATAAAGACTTTGAGGTGAAAGTCCTTTTCAGAATTTCAGCGCAAAGATGCTGTCTTCATTCATGCCCATTGCAGGGAAAAAGCAGGTATATAATTCTGATTGTGCTGTTGCGAGAACAATAGATAGCCCACTCCTTATTAGGGCCTGTGAGTTATTTGATTATTACTGCTTGCTGTGCAATATCTCAGAGTTTGGCAGAAGAAAGGGGCTCACCAGCTTCATCAGTTTCTCACAGCTTTCTCTGAGGTACGTGCTGTGCCCCTTGGTTATCTCTCATTTTTTGCACTCTCACATTACTTTTTAAAACTGAGTTGTTAAAAATGAAGTTAGGAATCTTGTCTGGTTTTCCCCAAACAGCATTTCCATACTTTTCTGGACTGCTTTAAAAGGAGTATGGTTATGATGATGACAACTGCAACCACACTATGGTCTTCATGTTTTTAACTCTCAGGTAATTTCTACAGGTTTATTGTTTTTGCTTTAGTTTTTTTTTTTTTTTTGTACTATTAGCACTCTTCTTGCTACATTGTTGTACAATGTTTTTCATTAAAGTGCAAGTACTTATCCATTTTTTTTTTACCATAACACATGTTGTATTTCCTCAGACATTAGACAGTCCCCATACGGTAGTTTATGCAACCAGTATCTCCCAAAGGTACTGTCTATCTACGTGCTAACCCATCTAGTGTAAAAAGGTATTTGAAATCTGACACCTTTTCCCAAGAAAATTCCTCTCTTAGCTAAAGGCAAATGTTCCCATTTTGCCTGTTTTCAGCTATTTTTACTTTATCCAGAAAGAAACAAAGCTAGCAGGCAGAAGAGAAAAAGAAGTTGAAGTATATACATCAGTTTGAGTGTGACCCTATCCCTGAGCTCATCCTGGAGACTGTGTCCTAGGTAATGCCTATTTTTGTACACTCTCTAAATTCCCTTTTGTTAACTCCTCATTAACCGGATAACTCCTCATAAACCAGATCTTCGGTGCATGTTCCTTTCTTAAAAGTGAGAGCAGTAAACAGAAATACAATTATATAGCCAGGTATGAGACATTTCTGTAAGGTTAGATTTTTGTCTACTTTTCCCCCATGCAGTCTTTACAGACACTGAGTGCCCTAATCATGCTGGTCTGATTGTGCTGTACTCACGATTCTTTCCCCACTGCTCACCCTCCTTGAGTATGTGAAGGATGGTGTGAATTACATTTTTTTAGCAAAGTCTGACAAGGTCAGCTGAAACTTCTCCACTTCAGTGCTTACATCTTCTAGGATCCAGGATTTGTTCAAGCCTTTTAGAATTCAAAACATTTCAGAAATAACTCAATGTCAAGAATAACATATTGTTTTTCTTTAAAAGTATATTCTTTGGAGCTGCTTTTTGGATCTTAGTTTGGGTCATACCACTGGGTTTTTGATTTTTAAGCAGAAATTCAGTATTGAAACATTCATGTTAGATGATGCTGGAAGATACTTGGTGTGCTTGCAGACACCCTGAGCACACCCCCATGCTCCCTGATTACATTCTGGTACCATTTATAAGTCTCATATAAATGGAAATTTCATGAATCTCCACATTTTTTGTTATTATTATTTCTGTGTGGGAGACATCATCTGACTCGTGTATGTCCTACATCCTTGCATAGGGCACAAACTAGCTGCAAGTTATCTGTATGCACAGCTGCTCACTATTAGTTTCCTACAACACTCAAGTTTGGTGGTTAACCAGTACCTAAATTTTCAGGTGCTCAGTTGCTGCAAGCTGTAGGAAGACATTTGTATGAAATGTGGAACCACCTCCAAAAATCTGTCAAGAGAAAGACTCTGAACATGTGGCTGGAGCAGGCCCAAATTATTACAGGAGAGTTCTTGCTGCTGGGGCTCCTCTGTAAATGCATACATTAATTTGTTAACCAATATCATGTTAAGAATTTCACGGTCACTTTAAAATCTTTTTGCACTGAATATTGTTGTGACAGTATTCCTCAGTACTACATTTAAAACTTTTCCTTGCTCAAAACCAAGCCCAAACACAAGCGTAAACTGACCAACCAAAAACCCCAAATCTGATGCTGAATGTTTAGTGTTGAAAATCAACTATCTTGTTGCAGCTCTACCTTTCATTAGGCATTAGAAAATAAACAATCTTATAATCCAAATAACATTACACCTTTTGTATAGAAGATTGCAGTAAGGCTATATCTTTCCCTCAGGGCCCATAAGCAAGTCTTTTTCTATGTAGTTCAGAGTGGTTAAACAGCTGAAAGTTGTAAAAGAACAGGGGAGGTTTTAAGAGGTGAAGAAATTGAATTTGTTATAGTTTTTCCAAAGAAAGACCATATAATTTTCTTAAAATTTTATGTTAAGCCTCAAAATAGAGACAGGCAGCCACAGAATGACAAGAAAAATAAAATTCAGGCAAAATGTGATTCTGGGTGTAAAAAAGTTCAGAAATTTTTTTGTGTAGTGTGCAAGAAGGTTAATTTGTTACACCCTTTTCAGATTTGAAAATATAAACTTAAATTTCAGAAGATAATTATGTTCTTCCTTTACATTCATCAGAGTCAGAGCAAAGCTTGCCCACCAATGCTTAGAGGATACCACTGTCTGAGGAAATTACCTCATAAAGGAAGATTGCATGGAGGTGAATGTAGACTGTGGCAGGGCTTGCATTATTTTCAGTGTCTTTAACACTTATGAGCAGAAATCACCAGTCAACACTACCTTTAATATTTTGCAGATTTTTATATTTGGGGTTTTTTCCCTTAATTTGGAGTCAAAGTTGAATATATGAGGTCATGCCTTTTAAAACAGGGGCGAGTTGAACATAGCGAACATTTTCTTTCCCTTGTGTTTCTCTTAATTGCTATTTACTCCTGGAACATTATTTGCAGATGGGTTTTTCTCCCACTAGAATTTTGATTTTGAAAATTCAATTTCTGAAATTCAAGTCACCCTGGTTACCTAAAATTCAGTCTGCAGGTTGGGTGTCATGAGGCTTTAGTTCTGCTTACACCAGGAGAACCATACTGTCTTAAATACCACTGGTATCATTTTGATGCCAACCAGTTACCAAGAAGGCAATTGGGAGCCATTTATCACATGAAGTGCATTTTTTCATTGGAAACACCCTGATCATCAAATAGTTCTACAGCTAGTTTCCAGTTTGGTTGCTTGCCTGAGCAATGCTGCAGCGTGCTATTAAAACAAGCAGATGTTCACTCTAGGGATGATTGCACTTCATTTGTGAACAAAGTGATTCCCATGTGGATCATGACAAGGTATATTGTCTGTCATAACTTGAAATTCAAGCAAGTCCAACAGATGTAAAATTGAATTGAATAATTGAAACAGAATTTGACCTACATGTTCCCAATATTAAGTTTTAGAAAGCATTTATGATCCATGCTAATGAAGATAACTCATGTATATTAATGCAATGCTATTACTCTAATTATCTTTGCATATGGCATAGCAAATATTGATACTATTAATAAAGTTACAGCAAGATGGAATTGAATATTCATAATTTAGCTCACAATACATTACAGATGTTTTACACTGAAAATTAATTCTGTGTGAAGTTATATATAGCTTTGATAAGCTTTAATTTGGCTGCCTTTTATCTACAGTATGCTTATTTTGTCCTTGATTATCACCTTCTGGCAAAAAAAAAGTAATCTATGAGGTTTTCCATTAAAAACAAAAAGGCAGCAGGAATGATAAATGAAAAAAGCTTAAATTGTTTTGATACAGAAGACCTGTCACATTAATTTTAAAAACTTTTTGTTTGTTTCACCACTATAATAAAAAAACTGTTTGAATGTTACTCTTCCTCTGTCATAGTTGATTTTTTTCCTGCCCACTGATTTAGTATGATTTCAATATTGCCACTTGGTTTTCATTCTTGATATCTTCCTCCTCTTTTTTGAACCTTCCAGATTTCTAGAATTTCAGCAACTGAAAGAGTCTGTGCAGAATCACAAACCTTTTCCTGAACTTCCATCCTTATGCATCTGAAGTATCACCTCTTGAATATTCCTGGCATCTGAGAATGGCGTCTTTCTATGGATGTAGAACTCCTTTCTAGATACCTCCTTTCGAAGTTCTCTTTATTGCCTCATTTCTCTTAAATTATTGTCATTCCCAGGGCTGCATTTACACTTCTGGTCTATTTTTGTCTCACCTTCACTCTGAAAAATAGCTCTTGTCTACTTCAGTTCAACAAGTTGTCATTGCTCTCCCTTCTCTTTTCAATGCTTCTGTTTGTACTATTTCTCTTCTTTCAATTCTCTTCTCAGTCTTTCTTGTTTTCTGGGCTAGTGAAAAAGAATTATAAGTTGAAAAAAACACTTTTAGAAGGAGGATTCACTTATCTTAAAATTAATCAATTCCACTTCCTTTCCACCACTGTTTATTTTACTTGGATCACAAGCAAGAAAGTCCAAGAGGGTTTCATGGACTCCCATTTCTTTTGCTTTGGTGGGTGGCCCCATGCAGTTGCTGCAAGGCTTACATTTATTTTGTTTTCTCTTGAAGAAGCAGTTTTATATAGAATAGCTGTGTCTTAGCATGATCTGTTCTCTAGAGATAAGTGTCCTGAGGTTTTTTCATTTTATTTGTTTGTTTTCTTCCTGCTCTAGACCAGACGTGCTTGGAAACATATATTAATATAGCTGCAATAGAAGTTCAGGTCTTTTAAGCTCCTGTATAACTCATTTTGCTTTCCAGATCAACTACTTACTGTTTCATATATTGTAACTATGTAAATTCATTATATGCACTCAAAAATGAATATATATAAATGAATATAAACTAAAGGAATGAAGGATCTGCTGTCTGATTGCTAGTCCTTTTCATTCTTCAGGCAGAGGTACTTTGCCAACCAACAATAAATGGAAAGGAATTAAAATAGACATAAAAAATTAAAAATAGTCTTCAGGGAAACTCAAGTATACCTTAAATTTAGGCATATTTCAGCTTGAGATAAATAAGAGTAAATCTAATTCAGCAGGGTATAAAGCTCATAGATATATGCTCAGAGTGCATTTAACAAAAGTTTATTGCTAAGTGTTCCTCAGATCTGCACATCAAGCCCCCAGGTTCATTTTTTCTGGATGCCTGATTGCATTATCTGTGCCTAGCACAAAAGTACTGACCTGAAATTCTTCTTTAAGTGACCATCTAAGAATCCTTTTTTAAAATTAATCACAAGCATGGACAAGATCCTTTTCTCTAGGGTATTATAAATTATCCTGACATAATTAAAATTCTTAATTTTAGAATAGTTTTCTGGTAAATTTAAAATGCATAGTTAAAGAAATAATATAAGAATTTAATTAATTCACAGATAACCTTGAATCATCAGCTGCTGCAAAAATATTTTCAACTGCATGAGGCAGTGATGAGGAGGATACAGGTGGAAGAGAAGGGAAATGTAGCTTTTTTTTTCTTAAACACATTAATTTTTAGAGCTTATCTTTCTAGTTCATCTAGTAAAACCACAAATACTTTTATTTAGTGAATTATGGACTACCACTGGTCTAAGCAAAATTTCACTAATATTCTCACAATCCACATACCTAACTAGAACACTAGGAGAACCCCCAAAACATCAAAACACAAACATCCAACAACAAACTTTCAGAATTATCAGCATTAACACCTGGGTAGCACTCAGTTTAGAAAAATGTAAACCAAATTATCAAATACATAACATAGTTAATAAAGTAACATTGCTATCTTTGCCATATCAGAAATGCTATTAAAATTATAAACACTGATGGCATTGTGAGGTAGTAAATGCATTTTTCTGGTGTTTATTCTTGACCTCCACAGAGCTACAGCTGAGTTAACAGAATGAGGTTGTTTGAGTGCCCTGGATGCTGATCACTCATTGCTCAGCTATACTCAATTTTTCTAGAAAGCAGAATATTTGTAGCTCTCAAGCAGCATTTAAATTATTGTAGTTTAATTTTTTTTTAAATCTCTAATTAGAATCTGATTTTTATTCCAGTCATAGTCTCATCTGTGAGGGACTCTGATAGCTCCCTGAATTTGTAATATACTTCAATTTAAAATTAAAATTTTTGATACTTTTTTATTTTGTGTTTTGAATTCAATCCATGTTTCTTATGTTTTTAATTTCTAAGGAAAAAGAAATTAAAAAGAAATTTCTCCCCCAGCTAAAACATGGAATTTTTCAGCAACTAAAATACTTTCTTTTGGAACAAGTGCTCACATTTATGACAGGGTTCTAGGCTGTGAATCCCCAGTGGAGAAATAAAACACTTTAGCTCTGTGTTTCCTTTGGCTGGATTAACCAGGCCTTGATCTCTCCTCTGAGAGCTTCTGGCTACTGTCAAATAATACAGCCTGCTTTCTTTTCCTTTCTTTCCTTTCCAACATACATGGAGAATCACGTTAGGTTACTCACACTACTCACTCCTTGCCAGCTGCTAATATAAAATGGGATTGCTCTCTAAGGAGACTTGTTCTACATGTGTTTTTCCAAAGGTCAGTATAAATTCATTCCCTCTCTTACAGTCCTCTTACAGTCCTACAGTAGTTCCGTACGGCCACGGTTTAGTTTTACCTCGGTTATTCTGCCCTTCAGGCATGCGCATCTTTCAAAGCAGGCAGCACAGACGGCACCAGATCCCAGTACGTGGAGTTCATCCCCTGCTATTTCTCACAAGTCTGTGGAGCAGTTCCCTCTCAATTCCCTCTATTTCCGTACAAAAGCTGGTGAGCAGCCCTGCAGCATACTGGCTGTGTCTCCCTGTAAAGCCCGGTGTGCAGCGCTGCTCTGGCCCCACCGCGGGAGCGCGACACGCACCTGTGACATAGTGAAACATCATGGAATTAGATTCAACAAGTCAAACACCTGCAATATTCTTTCCATTCCAATATGTTTTACTTCCTACCTTTTAGGTTAAGATGTATGTTTTTTCTCTGGCCTTCTCTGGGTCTATATGCATATATGTGCTTCCTGTGCACTCACGGCAAAGTGTAGGAACTTTGCAAACAGGTAGATCTAAGTCTAACTTGGGACTGAAGGAAAACTTAAATCAAATATTTGATTCTATTTTGGGTCACTGTAAACAGTTTAAAGGGGACTATTTGCACAAATTCAAACATATCTCTTAAAGAAACTGGTATTTTTCCCAAAGTCATTTTGCAGATCAGCTAAATGTGCACATTGAAGCCCTTTAGGTTAGGAGCAGTCAGAACAGAATTGTAGTAAACACTTGTATTTCTATTTAGCCACAAACATATTAATTGCTAAATGCAACAATAATGGAGAGGTCAACAAATAATAGGTACAGAAAGTAAAGTTTTTTTGTCATGGTTTCTCTATAGAAAAAAAAATTCTTATCTGGTCCTTCATGTTCTCCAAAGGAAAGAGCATTGAGTATGCTAAAGTTGTATCAATGAGGACAAAAGTATTATCCACAGACACCAAGAAACTGTATTCACAGGCAACTTAAACTGCATTGAAAACAAATCCGAAATTATTTTTAATTTCTTATTAGACCAATATGTAGATATACTCAAGAAGAACTGAATAACCCTAGATTCTTGAGCAGTCCTATGGTTGCTTTTACTGTGTTTTGCATGCCTCTAGTTGCATTCCATGGCTAAGGGAGAAGTGTATGTGTTGATCCAGCAGTGCTGGATGGGAGGAATCATAGCATATTTGCAACTGCTTTTTTTAATCTACTTTGAAAATTAAATTTGATGGAATTTCATGCACCCATTTTAAAATGAAAACTTTATCTGGAGCAAAAAAAATCTTGTATTTTTCACACTTGTTAAGTGTCATGATCCAAATTTGGATTTATTATGTTTTGGATCAACAACTGTTTAATTATTTTGTGCAAAGACACTTGCTTCAAATGGAAAAACACAGGATACTGAACAAAGTCCTTTTTCATACTAGGAGAACAGACCTGAGATTCTGTTTTCTGCTTTTCACTCAGATTTTTTGCTACAAATTAATCTGTGATTGTTTATTTAAAGGCCTTTCTGCTCTAGACTACCATTCATGCATAAAAAAATTGTGTAAAAACAAGAAAACAAACTAAAAACAAAACCAGCAAAAAACCTTACAAAAGTAACATAAACATTACAGAAAAAGCTGATCTAAGAAATATTCACCATCTAAAAAAGGGATATATACATATACAGTTGTGAAGTCTGTTGGGATTTAATCATGGCTGCCTTTATAGTGAAAAAATGGCAAAAGAGAAATAGCGTAGCTAGCACTTCTAAAACTTCATGCACTTCCAAATAAATACACCAGAGAAAAAAGATGAAAATTGAAACTGTTGCATTCATTTAAAATTAATTGGCTTACCTCATAGAAAAATGATAATCAGATTTCTAAACATTTAAATCTCATTAAATCAGATTTCCCTCTTTGGGCTGATGAGAGAGAAAGTTCACCTCGAAAACCAGAAAATTTTAGAGCTCTTTCTTGATATAATGCAGCAAAGAGAACTGATGTGACAGCTCAGTCTAACAGAAGCAAACTAGTTTATTCCCCCCTGTAACACCTAGTAGGAAGCAATGTAGTGCCTACTGATGAACTGAATCACTTTGCCAAGGCTTTTACACATATTGCATTTAAAAGAAACAATGTTTCAGATATCAAATCTTCTCTGTATTGTACTACACACTCACACACACACACACACACACATACACAAAGAAATTCAACTTATTGTTCCACTCTTGTCTTATATCAGCTTTGGTGTATCTCTTAATCCATCAAATATCATGGCAATATGTTCAGCCCTTTATCACGCTACGCAAAACCAACATATTTCTTTCTTAACAAAAAATGTAATATTCTGATCTTATCCCATTTTTACTGAATGGGAATAAACTTCTTTTAGAATTAATTACTGGAACAATAGTCTTGAAAATATTCATCAGTCACAAGAACATAATTTCTGCCAGCAATGTTTCTTTAGCTTGATGCAGTGTTGGTAAAGCTGTCTAAGCTGTGGAAAGAGAAGAGGCTTTGACTTTTCTTTTTCATTTATTCTTCTCCCACCCTCCACCCTCCCTTTTCTGTTTTTTTATTTTCTTTCCAGATAGAATACTGAATGACAAAACCCTGGAAGAGCCTGGGGGAACAATTATCACCATATTTCTTACACTTGCTCTTTTTTCCTTCTGTTTTCCTCACTGTTCTGCCTCGACTGGAAAATGTTTTAATACTGTTGGAACTACTGCAACATGCAATTACCATTATAAGTAATGGAATCTCATTAATTAACAGTAACCTGCAGAAGCTGTTGAATTTGTGGAGCTACTTAAAGCACTTTGCAAAATACACAGAATTGAATAAAACTGAAATTTCTTTCAGCAAAAGTGACTCATTTTAATATAAATTGTAAAGTGAATTTTGTTTTGCTTTATCTCACAAGAACTTAATGCTTGTCTGTTCTGACCCCCCTAGAATTCTGATGTTGATTCTACAGAGATTTTCCAAATATAAAAGAAAGAATTCAGTGTTTGATGGCATTCTTCTGGTAGGAAAACCTTTTCCTTTCTTACAGATGTTGCATAAAACATGAATGCATTCTTTCCACTTTATCCCATTGAGATCAGACAGAGCAATTTGCCCTGGAGCAGCCCTAGTTCCTCAGATTATTTTGCTTGTTATGCAGGGGGTACATTTCTATGTTGTTTTTCATGATGCTACTTCAATTTGGCAGATAGGTGGTATTTCTGTGGATCCAAAAGTGCATCACACAAAAAGCAATGATGTTTCACACAAAACAATATTCAGGAGCCTAATTTGATGCTTGCCACTTTCAAGTGAGTGATTATTTTAATAGTTCTGCTCCATGTTTCTTGTGGTTTATACTGTACTTTTATGAGTCTCAAATAGGTATTTTGGACATATTTTATAGCCAGAAAATTCTGGTATCTGGAAGCCTATTCAGTTCACAAATGATGAGAATCAGACAGTTCTTTCAACCTGCATGTTTGGTACTAGATCAATCAGCTTTCTGTTGAACAGGCTTTTTCTCTCTGGCTATGACAATCTTTAATCTCTTTCTGTTCAGAAATCACATCTCCTCCAGTTTATTTTTATGCCAACAATAACAGCTATCAATTTTCTCATCATCCAATTTACCAAAGCCGACACACAAACAATTCTCAGTGTATGTCTCAATCTTCTCCTCAAAGATTCACACTTTAGTCATACACATTCCTTCACCTGATCCTCACGATGGGAAGAGTAGGAAGAATCATACAATGTCTCAGAGTGCGTACCTGGAAGACCCATTTTCTTCATGAAAGGGATGTACAAGACCTAAAAAATCAAGGAAAGACTAATCAATAGGATAACTGAGAATTAAGACCACAGAATTCATTAGTCAAGTGATTTTATGGCATTGTCAGTGAATTTGTTCTCTGTTCCACAAAATAAAACAAACTGTTACTTCCACTTAGTTTCCTATGGCTGCTTGTACATTTAGTCATTTAGTGCAAGATGTAAAGACTATTTTCAGAGAAGACATCAAAAAGAGTCTGGACCTGTTTTGCCTAAACAGCACCATGAGATTGTTTATTTTTGAAATTTAGGAATGATTACAACCAAAGATCTAAAGAATAAATTCAAGCATGTCCATGTTAACCAGTTGAAATAAACTTGAAATAAACTTTCAAGTCACTCTGCCTGTAAACCTTTCCTTCCTTTCCTTTTCCTTTTTATTTATTTTTTTTTTTTTAACTATAGTTTGGCTTTTATTCTGAACTGTCTAATCCTTTGTAGAGTTACACATTTAAAAAATCCTAGGCTTTTCACTGAATCCTGGGTTTTACCCTGGAGCCAAATACCTTCTGATGCTAAATTTGGCAATCCTTCACTTGTGTCCCCAAAGTCCCAAATCTAATCCAAAGTGCTTGACAAGATAAAAGCATGAAATCTGTCTTCTAAAACCCACGAATTACCATTTTCTCTTGTTATATATAACTACAGCTCTCACAGCTGGGGCATTCTAGCCAAAATTAATAAAGTTATTTAGACTACCTACTTTGTGAAGATCACTAAAACCCACTTGAAATTACAGTAATTGAACAATAAAAATAGTTGATATGAAATACATCAGTGTTACCTTTTCAATGAGAAAGCTTCATAAAAAGTATGGTGACTTTATTTATGAAGGAAATATATATTTTCACAAAAGCTTTCTACCAGTCTTCATATACTTGCTTATACTTTCTTTCCATGAAAAAAAACCCAAATTGTTTTATCTATAGAGGTAGATTCAGTTAATGAATAAAGGAGAATTAGTTTCTAATGTAATATTTTACCTGGGTTCACAGCAGGCTAGCTGAGCACAGAAAAAAAAAAAAAAAAAAAAAAGGTTACTATTGTTCCGTTAGAATTTTTGAGCATAATATTTATGCTTTTATTACTTTTGTTGTGCCCTGGAAGGCTGGTCATTTCCCTCAGTGGCCAAACACAAAAAAGAGGGTGTTCTAAACTTAGTTATCTGAATTTGATCCTTTTTCTCATCACAAAATTAAAGCCAGATGTATTTGTGTTATCGTTACCCAGACAATGACATCAGTGATATAAAATTGAAGATAACAGTGAGAGTCCTAAAAGTCTCAAGGTAGATGCGTATAGCTGAGAGATAAGAAAAAATACCAATTTTAGATGAAAGTTTCTGCTATTGTAGTATATTTATTCCTGTGGTTTATTAAAGAATCAAAGCTTTCACTGATAACTTTTTTAAAAATCTCTTTGGAAGCTACTTGAGGACAGAAAAAGTGCAGATGTGAAAAAAAGGGGAGAACATTACTGGGGAAGAATTTACAAGCCATTGGTTGCTAACAGGTGAAATGATCATGCTACTTACTTTGTTTGCTGATAAAATGTAGTCAAAGGGATCTAAAAAGTAATTCATAAATGATGTAGGAATAAAACCCCAGCATCTTTAATTTTGTGTATAAACCTTCCTCTCAACGGGTTATTTAATTTGTAAAGGATTGCATAATCAGAGCAGTTTAGGAAAACAACTAAGGAAAGAATGCAAGGGAAAAGTGTAACCAAACTCAATGGAATTCACAGTAGAGTGCAGAAGAAATTAGATAGGCTAGCCACCACTACACTAAGAACTATTTTTTTCAAAATTTTAGCAGGTTACTGAATTTTCCACTTTTAGAAACCATAAGAAAAGAGTTATAAAACACCTAAATATTCATACAGAGAAAAGTGGAGAAGAAATTGCTTACAGAGTAGTTATTAGTAGCTCACTGACAAATGATAACCATCCTAATAAGGACAGAATATAACTTTCAAATATTTTTACTAAACTGAGAAAGAAGGGGTGTCCACCCTCTGAAAACCAGATTAAAATTTTATAGTTTCTTTTCTTTTTGTATTAGTGATAGCTCTTCTGACCCTCTGTCAAGACAAAATTGAACTCAAAGAAAAAACAAAGAACCAGAAAACAAAGCACCAAATAAAAACTAACCAAACGTAAGTACAAACACACAATAAAAAAAAGAAAAACCTGAGGAAAAGAAAACAAGACCTTAAGTAGTCTGTTTAAAATACAGTAACACAGGAGTGGAGGAAGGGGAAACAAATTCGAGATTAACATCATGACCACATTTCACCAAAATTACCTGCCAAAAATGGAATGAAGCAACAAGTACCAACAGGACTACCAGACTGCTTGGCATTAAGTTATGTGGCAGCCAGTTCAGAAATATGACTATTTCTGCCACCATGTTTCCAAAAAACCTAGGAAAACTGAGTCCAGAGAAGAGCTATATGAGATAAAAAACATCTATAAAACATGGAGAGATTTGGTTATTCCCTTCTGAGGAAAATGGGTACATATAGTTAGCTAAATTCCTGATTGGAAAAAACCCCAACCCTAACCATAGATAGAAATAAGTACTGAGGTCAACTCAAAGGTTTTAGAGACACTTTCACTGCAAGTGCTTAAAGAGAAAGAATAAACTTTTATTCTTAAATCTGTTTCAAAAGGTCTATGAAAACATCATCCTGCCTTCCAGCTGGGAAAATCTCAATTCTCCCTAACAGTTCTAAACATAAAACTCTTATTTTTGATTTAGTGAATTGGGAGATAAAAGAGTTTAACACCCCGTGTTTTTGGAAGCCTAATAAGTGAGAACAGAAGAGACAATGAGACTTAGTTCTAATGCAAAAATCTAGAAAGAAATGAGGTTACATCTGTCTAGTATCAAGAATGTTTATGGATCCCAAGCAACTACCATGGAAAACTTAATTTTCTAGGCTTTACACAACCAAACATATATTTCTGAAGGTTTCAGCATGAGCATATGTGGTACATTACGTGATGAATTGAATATATTTAAATCAACCAGCAATTAACGAATAAAGCTATTTCACATTGGTAGAATAAAAATCCATCTATGATCTAAGCAAATACTGTTAATAAGTTTTAGCTTTTAATTATAATCCAAGTTTTACAATAGGGGAAGCACTCTTTCCTGGAGATCAAACTTTCTTTTAATATAAGATTTAATTGTGTTCAGTGTCCTAGTAAATGGAGCAATAAAACTGAAAGAAGTTAATCAGCTATTTTAGATTAATAAGATCTGATCATGATTTTTTTTGAAGGTCAGTCACTTTTTGAACCTATGGGTGACAGCTGTAACATATGCAAAAACAAAGTCAAATTCAGAAGCTGGTTTTTACCAAATGTGGAATGGCTTTACACAGCTTGAGTTGCTTAACAGGATGAACATTTACTTTTTTTCCAGAAGAAAGGGCCTTTGAAAGATGAAAGCTTTCTGTCATAAAAGGAATGACAGAAGGAATACTTACAATCTTCCAGTCTTCTTCTTTCTTACCCTGTTGAAAGCTAGTCCACAAGGTCTACAGGAATTTGCATTGGACACTTTCAAAATACCTACATAAAAGCTTTGGGCATGAGCTGGGAGGAAACTAAAGCAAGTCAGTAAATGAAAAAACAGCTTTTTTGTGTTATCTGCCTGAATTGAAGACAGAAAAACTGTAACACCTGCGGCCTAGAGACCAAATACGGACAAATATCAAGCTCTGCAGAACTCACCATGCCCTCTGCAACTGTTGTAAAAGAAAGGTTATCAACATAAGATACAAATTAATGAGGACTTTTTTAGGTTACCTACCATGTAATATCTGACAGACTTTAAAACAGACTACAGATCGATCTGTCAAGACCATATGAGATGAAATTTAATATATTTTCATTCCACATAACACTTCAATGCTTTAGTAAATGGTAGTGATAAAGTATTTGGATATTTTCTGGTTAAATTTTATTTTTACATTGGGATTATTTCTCTTGACTTTTTATGTGGACACATTTTACTTCATACTTTATGAACATTCCATCTGTACTCTCTCAAATGTTTTGCAAGACACATTTATGAGTCCACTGCCTGAAATCTGACACTTTATGTCCGACTGTCATCAATTAGTGTGCAGCTTTTCAAAAGTGCAGTTACAGAATAGAATACAATCAAAAAGAATATTTCATTTAGAAGCAACCTGCAACAATCATCCAGTCAAACAGCCTGGGCACTTCAGGGCTGACCAAAAATTGAAAAAAATTATTAAAATATTTGTTCAAAAGACTCCAAAACCCTGAGAAGCTCAGGGAATGAACCACCTCCCTAGGAGCATATTCCAGTATTTGACCACCCTCTCAGTGAAGAAATGCTTTTTAATGGCCAGTCTAAACCTTCCCTGACAGATTTGAACCATTCCCACACATCTTACCAGTGGGTACCAGGAAGAAGAGCTCAGCACCTCCCTTGCCCTTTTCCTCCTCAGGAAGCTGCAGAGAGCAGTGCGGTCACCCCTCAGACTCCTTCTCTCCAAGCTAGACAGACACAGCATCCTTAGCTCCTCCTCCCACGGCTTGTCTTCCAGCCCTGTCACCAACTTTGTTGCCTTCTCCGGACATATCCAAGGACCATTACATCCCTCTTGATATGTGTGTCCCAGAACTGCACAGAGCAGTCAGGGTGAGGCCCCCAAGGCTGAATGCAGCAGGACAGTCACCTCTGCAGGTTGTCTGCTTGTGCTGAGCTGGGTGCACCCCAGGATGGGGTTTTGCCCTCTGGGCTCCCTTCACACTGAGACCAGCACCCCCAGATCCTTCTCTGCAGGGCTGCCCTCCAGCCACTCTTCTACAGACTTTACTCACTCTGTCCCAGGTGCACAATCCATCATTTGGACTTCTTATATATCATTCCATACAGATGGTGCCCACTGCTGCAATCTAAAGCTGTTAACTGAGTACTAAATTCAGTATTTCTCAAAATAAAATGTGAGACATTAAGGTGGCTATTAGTTTGTACAGTTTTACCTAACTCATTATTTACAGAACTCATTATACCTAAATAGGTTCTTAACTCTAATTATTAGCTAGGGATGCCAACTTAAAGCAGCATAAAGTTGGTGGGGTGAAGAAAGAGGAAAAAGGAAGTGGGGGTAGGAAAGACAAGAAGACAAAAAAATAGAGTAAGGTCTGAAACTGCTTTCAGTTTTTTCAATAATTTTTTTTCCTCCTGTAGCTTTTTCTTGTTACAACTTAGTTATCAGCAAAGGTTTTAAGTATGTGGAGAGAAAGTGTTCTCTTTGAATGTTCTTTTGATGCCATTCTGCCTTTTTTAAAACCAGCATATGTGCATATAAAAATTCCTCTACTTTTTCTTTCATCTCAAAGATATGCCTTTATTTTCAAAGCTTCATAGAATGCTTTGATACACCACATAGACTAAACTATGCAGCTTTATACATGTCACTCAGCTTTATACATGCATATTTCCTTCAGCATATTTGCTGATATTAAACATTTCCTTTTTAAAACCAAAATGTCTAGGCAAATTGCAATTGTCTGTATTGTTTTTGCTTAGTGCAAACGTTTATGAAACTTGGAGAATTTTAAGGAAAACAACAAATCTGTCACTTTGCTCATGTGACTAATAGCTTTTAAAAAAGAGATTGATTAATTTTTTGATCATGGAATAATTTGAAAGGGTACCTAAATTTTTTAATAGAAAGCGCTTTCTCATTTTTTAAGCAGAATAAGTAGATAAGTTATGAGGATGAAAATGTGTTAGTCATTTTGGGGATATTTGAACTCTGCAGCAAACACCAAAGGAAAACAACTTACATTAAACTGTCAGAAATTCAAAGTGCATTTCAAAATTAATTTAACACAACAACCAAACTTATTATATCAGGGGTAGAGTCACAGACTTCTAAATCCTATGCATTCAAAATTCCTTCTGATTCAAAGCAGAATAATGAAGATTTTTTCGCATATAGCACAATGTGAGCGGTTGCATGAACTAAATGTGCAGTGGTTAAAGGGTTAATTTAATTAAAGGGTTTCCCTACTCTATTTCCTTGAAGCAGTAGACCAGACAGTCCTGTAGGAAGAAAAATTTATATATTTATACACCATACCCTATTTCATTTGACCTTTCCATACCTGAAAACCCACTGATGATATAATCTTAGGATTCATATCAGAAATAATCTAATTTATTGATCCCTATTTTCTGTTCCTTCTGTAGTGAAACTGAAGCTAGTGTCTGATTTAGTGGGTATCTCAATGTGGCTCACTATTGCTCTTGCTTATACATAATCCATGGCATTTCATAAGACTACAAAAAACTATTTTTAGTGCACTATAATCCTAGTTATAGCAATAAAAAATTTCATATTTCTTGCAAGAGGAAACTTCAGTGTTTGGGAGTCACACCTTTGTTCTGGAAGTGAGGCAGAGAATACTGTGCTAAAAAGCCTGTAAAGCTATTGGGTAAAAATGCATTTGGGGTGAACTTCACCTTTGCATCAACCAGCCAGCTGAATCAGTCAGTGTGCTTGTTATTCCTCCAGGAAACCCACAGGCTTTGCATGTGAAAACACAGAATATCTCCAATTATTACAGCTTAGGCTAAATGAAATTCAACAAGGTATTCTTAGGTAAGAAAACAAAAGACAGGAAAAAACAAAGGTAAAGTCTTACAGAACGATTGTATTGCTGTGGACCTGTTATACACTAAAAACTATCACAGCTCTCAAAGTGCTTTATTAAGAAATTCTTCCAAGATACTGTGTCTCACCTAACTAAGAGAAAAGGAATGTTCCTGTAAATGCTTTATAAATGCTTTTTGTGTATTTACGTTTTATTTGTTTGCATAGTATTGCAAATGCATATTTCAGGAAATGAAATATTAACTGTGAAATATTATGAAATTAAATATTAATCAATATTATTAATCTAATTAATTAATATTTCAATATTAAATATTCAGTGAGCTTTCAACAGTAAAGGTACAATTGCCACAGCAACTAGAAGTATTTCAAGAGAAACTCAGTTCTCAAACTGAAAGGTTTTGGCTCTTTTTAAGGACTGTGACTTAAAAGCTAATCTTTTAACAAGTATAATCTGAAACTTGAATGAAATTAGAGTCCTAGAAATAAAATTCTTATGACTTTGATTAAGACGTTTCAGGGCAATATGCAAATTATAGTTATTTATTCACTATACATTTTTTCTTTCTGCTTTCCATTCATCAGAATAGAACCATAAGGGACTCCAATGCCAAGTGGGTGTCCTATCTGAGTAAAGAAAAACTTTAGGAATTTGCATGGAGTAATATGGCCTCCATACATTTAAATTTGTAAGTCAACTAACAGATTATTATTTAGCAGGGCAAATTTTTGTGTACAGTTCAAACAAAGCATCAAGGTACTTTCTGTGCAAGTATTGTTTGGCTAACACAGTCCTGTTAGAACAAAATATAATTTTTGAGCAATAATGGGCATCAAATCATAATGTTTAATATTACAGTAGTTTTCAATAGTTTTGTAAAATGTATCAAAGTTGAAAATTTAGGAAGAGAGACAATTATTTTTTGGGATATATTTACAATGTATAACAAAGGTTAGTTTCTACAACCTGTTGCTTATTATACAGATTCTGTTTAATAGGATTATCTAATTCTACCTCTCATGATATATGAACCACCCAACTCAGACTCACATTATGCAAAGTTGATACACTGGAAACAGCAGGAGAGAAGTTTTTCTCTGCAAACCAGCAGATGTTGATGTTATGTTACACCAAAATTACAGAACACCATGATACCCTTGTATTACCAAAATGTACCTATTTTGTCATAAAGAATTGTTTCATAAATCAGCATTTATTTTTTTCCCCCTTATAATGTTGTATGTCCTCAGCAGTTTGAGTTGAAAAATCTGTTATTATAGAGTCATCAGAGAGAAATAAATACAGGCTGCAATTAGAGTCTAGATCTGTTTTGTGTGTCCTCAAGGCAAAACTGTTCCCTCTTTTCAATACTGAAGCTACAGTAACCAGTAATGGAATGTGTTTCAGAATTCAAAGCACTAATAAGATGCATGTTTCCTTGTCTGTATTTGAGAGATGAGAGTCCTTGATGTACAAGATTCTATGGTTATGTCTGAGCATTTTTAAAGCCTAAAAGAGATCTAGTAGAAATTCAAAATATGGAGTGTGATCTCTGAGAAACTGAAATCCTAAGTCAGTAAAAATCTTTAGCTATACAGGAATAATACATTATTATTATATGAATAGATATATGAATTAGATAGATAAATTCATATATAGATATATTCTATATATGAATACATATAGAATATGTTATTGTGGTTTGATTTTAAAGCTCAAATGCAATATTTAAGAGAATTTAATTTTCAGTCTTTAGTTGACCAGTATCTCCTGTTTTTTAATAAAAATTTTCTTTTCTGGAGAATATATTGCAATTAGTTAGTAGAAAAAGCTCAATACATCTGAAAACACAAAATTATTAATATACTGTGATCCCAAGAATAATACAGTATTTTAAGAAAATATGATCTCTGTTGTATGATCTTTTAAAACACAGTAGATAACTTTGTTGAAAGAACTGAATGGTGAAAACTGAGCCTTTGAAAAACATAAAGAAGTGACTCACTGTTGGGAGCCAAAGCTGCAAATAATATCTTTGAGAAACAAATAAATGAGTCATTTTTGAAACAAGGGGTAGTTGATTTTCTTAATCAAAGCACTGACTGACAAAAGGAAGTGGAAATATTCTTTAAATCAAACATCTGCACAGTATATATATGTATGTGTAAAGTGTGTTGATACATCAATTAATAACTGAAATCTTCAAAGAAATCGTACAGTAGTATCCACTTCAATTACAAAATTATTTCTGCCTGCAACAACGATGCTCTTTAAAACACTTTAAGTTTAAGTGTAGTCTACTGGAAAATAGGGCAATATAGTCACACATTATCACAAAGGGGATCAAGAGAGTTGTCAAACGATTGGCCACAAAAACCCCAGCATTCTAGTGCTACTTAGGTTGCCCTCTGGAAAACTATCAAGCTTCAGGGCTCTACACTACTTGCAACAGAAAACGCTTTTACTTGAGTTGTCATTTTTTAGGTATTTTTTTTTTTGCAATTATAAATAACCTCCCCAAACAAGCGAACAAGCTGCAGTTGTCTCAAACCTGTTGTAACCACCACACTCCTCAGTACAGGAATCCAGTCCTTTTCAGCAGAAAGAAGCAGAACTTTAGAAATTGAGCTGGTCCTCTTTGGTTTTTTTAATTAAATTCTGACTGCTGTGTGAGAGTAACAAAAATTTTCTCAAGTTGAATGATGAAAGAAGTACTTAAAGTATTCAATGGTCTGCAACGTCTCTAATTTTGTCTAAAATATGGACATATAAACCAATGAAATATAATTCAGAAGAATGTAAAGAAAAGAACTTTAAGCAACATTTATTTTTTTGTGAATTTTAATTTTGAAACAGGTGTATTATTTTTGGTATTGTGAAACTGTTTGAATACAGTTTGGTTTAGTTATTAAAAACCTTGAAAAGCATCAAAGACACAATCATAACACCTTGACTTTTTCCCTAAATAATTTTTATGAATATGAAGATCAACATAGATAAATGGAACTATTAAGGAGGCGATAGTTAGAAATTTGAAAAAAAAAGTCAAATTTCCAGATTTGACTTTTATACAAATATAAGAATTTAAGACAAATATAAGAATTTTGGTATCACAGAACAATTAAGTCTGGAGGAAATGTGCACATAATCTAGTTTAACTGCCTACCAAGAGATGGCTTCAGGGAATCAAATACTATCCCAAATATAAATAATTTAAAACCCCCAAATATTAGTCTTAATTAGATAAAAAACCTTCAGCTTTACATACGTAGGTGATGATACAAATTTCACACAATCTCTGTTTACGTAAGGGAAAAAGGTTAAATCCACACAATCAAGTATACCATTCAATCAAGCTGACAAGAATCTGCCAAGGACCACTGGCTGTTTCTTCATGGCTCATCTGTTGGACAGCTTTCTGCTCCTTCCTCTATCTGAAGCAGGGCCTCTGAGGATTTAAATGTTCCTAAAACTCTCCTTTCTCCAGTATTCTTTCCTGTTCAAATTCTCTGTTGTGCACCTTTCTCTGTACTGAGTGACCAAGATCTGTTTATGATTTTAACCATTGTAAAACCTATTCTATCATCTGTTCTGTAACAAAACTATTCATGGGACAATACACATTACTTCCTTTTCATGTTGTTAAGAAGATTAGAGAAACTCATTGCAATGAAATAAGTCAGCTCCACCTTGCAAGAGCTCAGGGTCTATATGCAGGCCAGAAGAAAATAAATTAAGTCAGTAGGTCTTCAACAATCCCCAGTCTCCAATGATGTGATATTAAAATATAATGTAACACACAGAACAAGGAGAGGGTGACAAGGAAACTTCCCAAGCAAACTCCAAAAAACCACAAAAAACTTACAAAACCACAGTCACTTGAAAGAATTAACAAATTGAACGTAATATATAGATAGATAACATAACATAATAGACATGAAGATAATTTTCCTACAATTTCTCATCAGAAAGGATAAATTAT
This sequence comes from Certhia americana, assembly GCA_018697195.1. NCBI lineage: Eukaryota > Metazoa > Chordata > Aves > Passeriformes > Certhiidae > Certhia > Certhia americana. The sequence continues at coordinate 30,855,777 of CM031860.1, forward strand.
CTGTCTTAGTATACTCTGGCTACATCGGCGCATAATAGCTCTGTGTTAACTACTACTAACGTTATGAATTCATCTCCAGTTTGAAGGAGTTCAATGAATAAGAACTTACTATTATATGAGCCACTCTATATAACAAAACTTAAATCCATCAAAGATTGTTAATACTCAAACCAGAAAATAATACCTTTGGAGCTGGTTAACTAAACTTTTCTACTCACATTTGTTTAGATCTAGTACTCAAGAAAATCTACACTGATTTTTCAAGAGTAGAATCCTGTGAAAGAAAAAAAGCCAATTTCATTTGTTTGCACCCTATAAAAATGATAATTTTACTTTTAGAAACTTTGCACTTGTATTTTGCTTGGTATTAAAACATAAGCAAAATCTGACATCTGAGAATATTTCACTATGTCTTTTAGAAGTCATACTTTACTGTATCTAAATTTCCTGTATGGTTTTGTATATATCAACTTAATTAATCATCCTTCTGTACAAAAAGACAGCTAATTCAGTGTCAAACACAAAACTAAAAGCTTTTTGTTTCTTTCATTCAGGAAGCATGAATTTATTTTCTTTCATCTCCCATGTTACAAGCAAGACTTCCCTTCTTGCTGACTGTTTAAGAATTAGATATTTAAATTAGTTGTTGGAGAATGAGAACATTTCAGTATCTTAACAGTTAATGATAACTCATTTAATGACAATAATTTAATTTATTTTTGAATGACAGTCTCACTTTTAAAATAGATGAGATACTCATTGATGTTTATAAACACTCTTTGAAATTGATGCCATGCATCATGTCTTTGAAAACCACGGACTAATTAAAAAATGCAGTCATTGTGCAGTGTTGATGAACTATGTCAGTAATAGTAGAACAACCAGTGATCCTTTAATTACCTTAAAAGTCCACATTTGCTGTTTCATTAACATTTGGGTCTACAAAAATGCATGCAGATAGGATTAAAAGTGGGATTTCTCATTAATTTTTGGCAATAATTATGTCTCACTGCAAACATGTGTGCTTCTTATTCATTTAGAGTCAGTCCATACCAGGTCAACTCAATTTTGATTTCATTAGGGATGAACATACGTCAAACATTGTTGACTGAGTTGAGACTCAGATTTTCAAAGATCCACAAAATCTAAACTACAGTGACCTGAGGTAACACTGATGCTTGTCACCTCAAATGAATATCAGCTAAGTCATCGGTACGGCAGAGTTTATAAAGAAAGCAAAAATTGTGTTATGACTAGGCAAACCCAGAGGCATCCTGTTCTGGACTGAATAAAGCCTACCTTTAGAATGATTATGCTTAGTGAGTTGACTTAGAATTTCCTCTTGGATCATGAATGGCTGAACCTTGACTGTTGCAGATCTTGATTTATTGCTGTTTCATTCTACACATTCAATACCTCTCTCAGCAGTTCCAGGGTCGGTGTGATTCTACGCGAAAATTTTCAGGATATATAGAATGTGAATTACAAAGCCAAAAACTAAGTTCTTTCCTTGTGGATTGTTAAATAAAGACAATTCTACTTGATTATCAGTGCTTGATTATCAGAGACTTTTCTGGGTACTCTGCATACTTCTGCTCAGATCTAATTACATGAACTTCTCTAATACTCTCCAGACTCCTCCAGTTTTCCTGATCTGAGGCAGGTCAGGTCTCCCTCACAACCATGCTCACAATTTATTTCTCTTCTGGACGTCTTTAATCTCCACAATTAATTCTTCTCACAAAAAATATTCTCTCTTCAGTGTATCATTCAATACTCCTACTATTTAGTTCATGAAGAAAATAGTTAACCACCTCTTGAAATTGTTTTTTGAAAAATTAAGTCTGTGCAAAACAATTATAAAAGAGCCACAGCAGCTGCCCTTTCAAGTTACTTTTTAACTGTGTTAAAAGGTACGTAACCTTGTTAAGTTACATCACCTTGACAACAGGTGAAGTTCATTCAGGCCACATTAGCATTACTTCAGTGAAATCTCTTTTCAGATAACCCCTGGTGTGTTGGGGGTGTTGGGGTGTAGGTAGTAGCTCAGCTAGTACCCTGTGGTGAAAGCTATTCAGAACTGGAATAGAGCTACAGTTCAAGCCACAGGTGTTAGAATTGAAATTTAGTATGCTAAACTCAAAGAAAGGTGTGCTTGTACTTAGCTCCTGAGGAGGACAGAGAAGTCATCCATAACACACTTTAATAACTAAGGTTAATAACACCTTAATGACTAAGGAGTCAGTAAATAATAGTGTTTATTCACAATCCCTTTATCAAAATGCAGCAAATTTCAATTAAATTTAGTAATTTGAATTACATTTTAGGAAACATGAAGTGTTTAGAAGAGAAAATTACTTTCATCACAGCTGGGCTGCAAGTGCCCTGCAATTCAGGTAACAGAATTTAAAAAGACATCATCAATTGCTCTGAAATATTAAATCTTCTTTATTAGAGTGCAAAAAACCACATAAAACTTCATGAAATGAGTAAAAAATTGTTCATCTTACAGACATATAGTACAAGCCAGAAAATGTAGGTACACTTTTGGTAATAAGTGCAGAAATGCACTTTAATAGTAAGAATCTATTGCTGCCTAAGAGGTTATTGTATAATTAACATCTTGGATGAAATTTAAAATGTCCTTAAGTTTCACGTTCTTCATGAGTATCAAACTCATAAAGCCTTTTTTCAGTCCCACTGGAAAACAAAAGACACATTCAAAATATTTGAAACTTGATACAAAAACAAACAAAAGCCCTAATACTGAAATCCATTCCCTACCATCTCCCTTGAATATTTAACGTTTTAAACAATACTCAGAATGTTCACAATCACGTGAAATGCACTTTTTAAAATTCATGTTTTGATTGCCTGTCTTGCTGGGTTTCCATTAGAGGATCCTTCTGTCTGAGGTCCTAGTATTTTTCCAAATTGCAACAACAAATACAACAGCATTATTCCCACAAAGGCATGGGTCACTCAGCAATCTACAGACTTCTTTCTACAGAAACAGGACATCTTTTCCTTCTGCTCTGTACGACTTGGTGGAACAATTCTGTTTCCAAGAAAAATATATAAAATATCTATACATATGTTTTGTATTGCATTTAGACCTCAAGGACTTTAAATGCCAAATGCCATTAGAATTACTACATAAAATTCCTCCAAACTGCCTTTGATTTAATCATTGCATGCACTCTTCCTGTCCTTATAAGTCAGTTTCTGACCTAATAAAACCTTCTTAGGTAGGCACAAGGCTGGGTGTAAGATTTGAATCTGTCAGTGTCAACTCAGTTTGTTTATAAATTTCTGTTGGTTTCATCAAACCCAAAGTATTTCAGTTGACTTGCCAAGCACAATACCTGAGTAAAAGGACCAACACATTTCAGAAGTGGCTCCAACACATCTGCCTCAGCAGATTTACCTAATTACAAACTGCATTTTTGACTGAAGTCAGAGCGATTCAGTGACTACAATCTTGCATGTTTTTGCGACTCACCATCCTATTCTCCTTCATAGGCTGCTTCTTCATAAATAACTTCTAATTTAGACACTTTGTGGTCTGAGCAGGAGGTTGGCTGATGTCACCATGCACAGGGCCATCACATGTCAGTAGGATTTATTTCTCCTTAAAATTTCAGGACAGAAAACAGTTTTGTTCTGCTAGCTGGAAAGATGTCTTGTAAATACTCATTTACAATTAACAAACAGTAGATCTTTATTGTTCTTGACTATTAAGACCCCTTTTCTTCCATTTTCCATTTACTACTCATCAAAATTATATTGACATAGAGATATAATTCTATTATCTCCCATATTCAAAATTTACATTTTTCCCAAAACATATGTACAACAACTGGTATTGAAATTAAAATTATATTGCTATGTAATATGAATTTATCAGATAGTCAAAAATATCAACATGTCTTTCTAGTATTGACTTTCTTTTAGAAAAAAAAAAAAATTGGAATATAGATGGAACACTAGAGATTTTTTATTCCTCTTTCTTTTCTGAGTTTGCACATATATTTTTCCATAATATAATTATTAATCAACTCAACAACATTCCAGATAAAAATTATACACACTTGAATATTTAATTGTGAGAAAGCTCAAGAAATACCTCCTTGGAATGTTAGAAGGGATTATCATAAATCAAGGTGGATACTATAGAGGACTCTGTGCAAGCACATGTGATTAACAAAGCATCAGTCTAAAACGAGTTATTAAATATATAAGGATGAATGCAAAATGGGAGTGCTTTCCTTAGACCCTGTTCTTGACCTGAAACTAAAATGCTGCTTCTTAAAGGATCCAGTGTAATGTGAACCTACACTGTGGAACTGTTTGAAACTCTTGAATAGTAAAAAAGAAAAATATCCCCATGTGACCATTCCCTTGATATCTGCTCCTGCTTCAGCCTGTCTGTGTAACATCAGCCCAATGAGAGAGAAAACAGAGGCAAATGGCCTGGTTTAGATGTACAGAAGCAGCCCCATACATGGGGTACAATGTTACTCTGCCTGCTAGTATCACTTCAGATTTCCTTTTTACAGAATAGTATCAATTTATTTCTCTGAAACATTAATGAAAGTGAAAGAAGCCCAAAAGCATCAGATTATACATTGCACATGCTGTAATTTTTACTAGACCATTTAGCTCTAAGATTTCATGTGGTTTTATCCCAAAATTAAAATATATTTCTCAAGATTTATATTAATCAATGTCTAACCTCAATGTCTTCACAAATGTCCATTTAAATTAACCACAAAAATCAGGCATAGTATAGCATGACACAGACATGAATTCTGTTGTCCCAGCAAAGTTTTCTCATTGGTGTATTTCCATATTTGGATACAATAGTGAGGAGATTTTCTGATTCCTTTTCCCTGTAATCTTTCTGCCTTAAAAAGAAAGATGGAAAACATGTATCTTTGCACATAGGAAATAATTTTTTCCTACCTGAAATTACTAGATGAATGTCATTGTAACACAAGCACTTTAAAGTTCTTGATCAAGTTTTTCCATATAAAGGGGCATTAAATATAAAATTAAGATATGCCTTACAATTTCTCACTAGTATCTGTGGGGGTTTCTTTGATTCTCAGGAAACCAATTGTCACACAGCTGTTATTCTTCTATTTATTCTTTACATTTTTACAATCCTTTCACAGATTAGTTTCAGTGAAGGTTGCACAGTGTCTGACACCCAGAGGAAAAAATGTTATTCACAGAAAATTTCTCTGATATCAGATGGGGAAGTCATACAAATGAAAATTTTGGTATAGGTGAAGTGGAAACAGCCTATCTTGTTGGGATAAAAAACTCAAACAGGGCAGCTCTGCAGATATATGTAGAGATATAGCTCTCTCAGAGAACCACGCTGTCTCTTCCAAATAAATGCTACATTTACCTAAAATACTTCCTAGTCAAAATATTCCCTATAAGTCTGCAGAATTAAACAAATTTTTCAGCAAGATGACAAAATAAATGGAGAAAAACTTTCTTCTATACCAAAAACTAGGGAAAAAAATCCCTTTTCATAAAGAGGAAATTCCAAATTTGTGTAGACACAAATGAAAGACAGATATAAGCTATTAAAAAAAGAAATTTCATCTAGGTTATGTGATGCGTTGACGTGATTTATTCCTGTTCATCAAAAATTTAATTAATGCAAAACCAGGACAGATTGCTAAGTAATCTGCAAGTAACAAGGTTTGAGGTACAGAAGAAAGAATGCTATCCATGTACACAGTATGGCCTCTCTTCATGCGTATGCTCAGAGATGAATGTGACTCTTTAAAAAACCAGCAATGAACAAGGAAAATAGGACTTGAAATAAATGACATATTAATAACTGGGTTTCATGGCAGCAGGCCCAAAGGCAAAGCCCACTAAACCTTTATAATGCTGCATACCTCGGACATCCTATGATTTAAATTTAAATTATGTTAAAGAATGAACTAAAAATGTCATACTTGTCCAAAATTTATGTTAAATAGCAAATGTTATAGTTAACATCCTCAAATCAGAGGAAATATTATACAAAATTTTTGTGATAGTACCTTACATTAAAATATCCCAATTTTCTTCAGAGCAGCATTTTAATAAATTTTAATAAATATGAACCAGAAGACCAGAACCTTCTAAATGCTTTAGATGGAATTAAGTAGGCATGATTACTGATAAATAGGATATTCATTTAGTTACTCTGCACAGGAGGCTGAAAAAGCATGGAACCAAATTCTGATTTAATTGAACAAAGACAGAATTCAAGTGTCTAAGTCATATCTTTCCACTAGCTAATTTGACATCTTATGCTGAGTCTTCTAAATGTGTAAGAAGGCATACTGCTTACCATTGTTTCTGTTCTGTACACTATGTATTTTAAAAAGATAAATAAATAAAAAGAAGTTGAAATGTCCATGAACCCACTTGGAAATTAATGCTCCTTTGATTTTTAAAGGTTTTCAAAATGTAGATTCTATGGCACAATTTTAAAGGCAGACTTAAGAACTGATTTTTCTTAAGTTTAAGCCCAGTCCAATGGGTGTATTTGCTTTTTGTTAGCTTCATTCTACCAAGGAAACTTCACACCATTTCACATTCTGGTGCTGGAGGTCAGTGCTCACTTGCTTTCCTCATCTAGTAAGACCTTCCATCTTCAGGTTACAAAGAAACTTCATTATCCCTGAGGAAAAAACCCAAGGAGGTAAAAAAATACTTCCTAGAGGATGGTTGTCTTCCTTGATTATCCGAACCAAACAGTTGTTTAATTTCCAGCATCATTAATTCTTTAGAACATGTAAGACAGAGTCCCAAGGGAAAATTACTCATAACACTATAAATTGCAAAGGACTTTTCATAAACTTTTTGGTTTTTAGAAGTAGTAAAATAGTATATTTATTTATTTTTAACTTAGCTTACCACAGCTGTAGAAAAAGACAAAACCTTCTTCTTCATAGAAGAAGAACTAAAAAGGTGAAAACACATCATGGGTAGACACAAGGAATTGTCGTTTAACAATTCAAGGATGATGCAGCATAGATGTGAAAAGAATGCTCCCTTTTGCATTTTCAGCTAGATTAATAATAAACCCTTGATTTACATATACAATGCATTACCGAACTTGTGCAAAAGAGAAATTTGAGTGCAGCAAATGGATGGGAGAAGTTCGGAAGGGGAGGATCACGGAATCTTATCAATGTGTATAAACATCTAGTGGACGGTAGTAAAGAACAGGGAGACAGACTCTTCTCCATGGTTCCAAAAGACAAGAGGCAACAGGCACGAATAGCAGTTATAGGAAATTCCCTTCAAATACCAGGAAAAAAACCAGGGTCTGTGTCAAGTGTACATCCATAAGTGTAATTTTTTATTTCTTACAGATTTCTGTTTGTTATGAAGTTAATACACTCAAACATAACAGAAAAACACAATAGAAGAATAATACTTTGAACCAAAAGAGTCAGTCCAGAGAGATATTAAAGTGTGAGAAAAAGAAAATATATAATACAAAACTTATTAAATATATCCATTTTATCAACTTTATTTCTCATTGCCTTTACTTGTGGTCTCTTCCAGTTGTCACAAGATTAGTAAGTAGAAGAAAGGCAACCCTAGAAACAGTGAGTTCACCCAATGGAATTGCATCCATATGAGATGCTGTTCTCTGATACCATCGCTATATTGCAGAATGTATTTTTGAGGAAGGTTTTCATTTAATATGCTTGTATAAACATTTCTATCCCAGCATAAAGAAGAATCATTGGGAGTTTTGCCAACTCATGTCTGAACACAGTGTAAAGACTCCCTTTCTCTGGATGTAACCAGTGGCAGCAGTTAAAGAAGATATGATAGCTCCCCTGCAGATAACACAAATTTTTTAACTGAAGGAAAAAACAAGAACATATTGTGTTTTAAACTTTGTTTTTAGACTAGGTGACATGGGCAAGTTCTAACCTCTTCCACAAGGCCATAAGGCCTGTACATACTTCAGTAAATTCACTGAGTAGAAATGCTGTCAGGCTGTGAAATTATTTTGTGTACAGTAAATTTCTCTTTGTGTTCTGGCAAAAACAGCAACAAGATGCACTGTGTATAAGTGAATTAATGTGTGTATAAATCTTTAACAATTAGCTTGTGGACAATAGAACAAATGCACCAAACATATGCCCATGTAAACTGAGATCTAGTTATGTCCTTTTTTAAACATGTTTATAGACCAGGCAGTTTTTTCTCATGTTGTTATCCCTGAAGGTGACATTAAACCTATATAAAGGTTAACACACTTCATTAATAAGCAAAAGGGCATCACTGGAGTGACTCAGACACTTTGACTGAGTGAACAAAGTAATCCAAGATAAAGGAAAAACTGACTAAACGTATTGAGAATAAGTTGCCAGCTGCAACAACCAACCCTGGATCTATCACAGAAAGATAATTTTGATTTTTAAATAAGGAAGCATAGTTGTTGTTTTGTTGGGTTTTTTTTGTTTGGTTTTGGGTTTTTTTGGTTTTGTTGTTTTTTGGGGTTTTTTTGGGGTTTTTTTGTTTGTTTGTTTGTTTGTTTTTTGCATGCTGGTATCTACTAAATAGGAATAGATTTTTACTTTTATTTTAAAGTTTTCTTCTCATTAATATCCTCTCCTTCCTCTTTTTGTTTTCAAAATTCTTGTATGCACTGAGTGCATGTAGAGAGTAATTCAAACCCAGCCCAAAAGCCAGGGAGCATACTTATTTTAAGATAGGATTTTTACTGGAATAGTCAAACTAACTGCAGAGTTGTCTTTATTTTTGATGTAACTATAAGAAATATCTAGGATTCCATGACTCTCCGATTTCACTTCAAAAAATTCTTTCTGCTTTCACATGCATTTCAGAACCAAAAACTTTATTCACAGTCAGTTTCAGTGGGCTGAGGGTTATACCAATCCAGAGAAATTGAAATATATATATGCTCTCTATGTACCTGCTATTAGTTGTTTCTTATATCATTATTTGAATTTCCCTGTCCTTTCAGTTAATCCACCCCAACCAGAGACAGATGTTTTGTCCTCAGATACATCCGTGAGAAGAAAATACATCATCATTGTCTATTTGATGTCATATATTCTTGCAGTTTAAGAGGCAAAACACAGAAAAGCCAAAAGAGGAATATGGAAAATTCAGAAAGGCTCATTGCTAAAGGCTAGCAGAGAGTTTCTTTCAGTATTAGAAAGTTTTTATCACAAGTATAATATATTTCTTAAAATTAAAACATTTCTCTGTAGTCTTTAGTCTTCATAAGTCTTTAAATTGAAATAAATACTCAGTTACCTACACTGCAAATTATTGTGAACTTAATGCACCACACTGTTCTTATAGTCCATCTATATTTTGAGGCCTCATATTCACCCTTTCATGTATTTCATATTTAAAAATAGATTTCTGTTTAATTTATTCCGATAAATAAATTACATGTAAAATTCATTTGTCCAGTTAAGAAGTCAAATTTTCTACACATCCCCTTCCATAATAAGCTCTTTATTCACTTTTAGAATTATCATTTAAAGACTAAGCAAATAGTAACTCCATATAAGTGAAGACCTTATGAATTTCCAATGCCTGGAAATCCCACAGACATGGCCATAATCCTGCCTGTGCCTGACAGATCCGATGCCACATAGACCAGATCCAGCAATGAAAGCAATTTAAACAAGAGGAATGTCTATCTGTGTCACTTCTGCTTCAACATGGCTGGATTTGGGCTGTTGTAGCAGCTGGCTGAAATTCTGTCCTCCTCAGGCTACAGAAAAGTCTCTTCTAGGAATGGGCAAGACCCATGGTTATGACCCAGCTTCCCTTGCAAGTATGGGATATTTATTTTTATTTGGAAAAAATATTTATTTTTATAAAATAATTTATTTTACACTGTTGTAGAGAAGTTGACTCTTAATTGTGCTGAAGAGCTGGGTATAGTAAACCCTGCTTATTTCCTTACAAGAAAAAGAAAAATAGAATTTACTGCCAGAAGAAAGGTTTCATGTGGAAGGTTAGCAGATACAGTATCTTCCTTGAGACATAAAGAGAATTACTTGGAAAAAAAAGACTAAGATCTGTTCTACTTGCTTGTCAGGGACTCCTAGATAGCTGGTGGTTTTATTATAGGAGCTTCTTATGAAAAATTGAGAACAGGAATTTTTTTTTTTTAATTTTCCAGTTCTTTGTAAACAATCTTTGTTTTTGCACTGAGCCACAGAAGCCTTAATTATTTTGTGTATAGCTTTTAAAATAAGCTAGCTATGAGAATCTGAGTGTAAAAAAGGAATTTCAGGGCACGCAGGGTGATCCTGAAAAAAAAACTTAAAATAAGGATAAGACTAAGGAATACATTTTAATGACTAGTAGTTCATACTTTTCCAAAGGCAGCTTCATTTGAGAACAGCCAAGAAATATATGCTCCCACAGGTAATAAAACAAACCCTTCTACATAAAGCAGCTTTGAACATAATTGAAGATTCATAAAAAAGTATATGGGTTTTTCACAGGTTGCTTTTGAAATAAATCCATAGATATACTACCATTTTTCTTAGAGGCAAGCCCAATGAATATGAATATAATTACAACACCATTGCCAAAATATTTATAATATTACATACTCATATGCAGTCACAGGTTAAACCATTTGGGGTACAATCCTGCTAACCAATCCTAACAACATTGTTCCCCTTTCTGAGACTGAAACAGAGGTACTAGAACCATGAGAAATCCTGGCGGACCTATTACATATTTTGCTCCTTTCATTTCTGTTTCCTGGAATAAGAAAGCAAGTGCCAATCCAGCAGCTCATTTTCACCAGATGAGGATAATCACAATGAGTGATTACCATTGCCTTGCCATTTGCAGAACCTCTGACACTGTTGGTATCTAACCAGAAAACTAACCTTGCAAACAAACAGAACACATTGGGGAGAAGAAGGAATGGCAGCTTTATTTTCCATTAGCAAGTTGGACCTACTGGAGGAGAGTTCTGGAAAACACCAGGTCCAACTGAAGGTAGCTGGTGAGAGTAAGAAACCTGGATACTGTGGGTTAACCCCAGCATGCAGTCAAGCCTCACACAGCTGGTCACTCACTTTCCTCCACAGGATGGAGGAAGAATCACTTGAAGAAAGTGTGAAAAGTCATGATGTGAGTTGAAAACAGTTCAAGAGGTAAAGAAAAGCTGTGCACAAAGCAGAACAAGGCCATCCATTCAGTGCTTCCCATGATCTGGTCAGTGTTCACCCATTCCTGGGAAAGCCAGGCTCCCTCACACTTAATGGTGACTTAGAAAGGCAGATTCCACAACTTCAAACATTCTCTGCAATGTCATATGCTGTTGGATATGCCTTTGGTCAGTGAGGATCAGCTGGTCCAGCTGTGTCCCTTCCAAACTTTTAGTGTGCCCCCAGCCTACACTCTGCCTAAGCACTCTTCAGCAAGAGCTAAAACATTGGTGTCTTGTCAACACAATTTTGGTCACAAATCCAAAGCATAGTCCTATACCACCTACAGCGAAAAGAAACAACACTATCCCTCCTCAAACAAGAGCACTGGACTAGCTAGTTCCTTTTTATTAGGAAGAGGGTTTGTGGCTTGTTTGGTTTAGTTGTTTAAATCATGGGGATATTCTTTATGTAAATTCAAATACAACAGATTTCAACAGCTGTTTCAATAAAGATTTGATTGTGGTATACTAGTTTCAGAGAGGTCATAGAAAGACAGTCACATGAAAATACCTACCATCTCCCTCTCCTCTTAAAAACATCACATGAAATTGCTTAAGACACTTAGATTCTCAGACTCTTATAAAACTGCATCATCTGAGCCAAGATACCCCAAGTGAGAATAATCACAATACCAAGAGGTAGATCATCAGAAGAGAAGAGAGAATTAAACGGCAAAATACACTTAAGATGACAAATACTATAGAGATTCATGAAGAATAGTGAATTAGCATCTCATTTCACAAGACATTTTAGTGAGGTGTTTTAATTAGGACCACCATTAGCATGTGGCACCTTAGTAAGACAGCTCTGTGAAGACCCTTACACATAGGCCAAGCATTTGACATTAGATGAACACTAAAAACCATTTTCATTCCCTTTTTGAATATGTGAGGATCCAGAATACCCACTGGATTTCTACCAGACAAAGTAAGAAGTCCTAATGTATTAAAAGAAACATAATGTGCCATAGAGGATTGCTACATTTCAACAATGAAGAATTTAATGATTCATAAGAAAAAGAAAAATAGAAATACAAAGATTTAAGAATAAGTATTTCTAATAATTTTTCATCATTTGTATGTTTAGCAGTCTCAAAGCAACATGGGCAGTTCATAGGAATGAGATATTGAAAAGTATGAGACCAGGAAGGAAAGATGTTATCAATACTTACATAGCAAAATGAGAGCACTTGTATTTTTAATATCCAGTTATGAGCATTCCCACTGGTAGATTGAATTCCCTCTACTTCAAAATAATCACAAATCAATCTCTTTCATTGAGCGTAATGAGAAATGTTTACTGAAGAGTAATACTGCTTTAGAGGCACCATTTAATATAGATACCCAACTCAGTAATTTAATTAAAAAACCCCATTATTTTGTGGTTACATAGCAAATTTACATGTTAATTCCAAGCTATTGATTTGCAAAGAGGAGCAATAATTAATGTCTGTGTATGTATAATACATGTATGTATGTATGTTTGCAAATAAATTCTTAACTCATTGGTTTTGTTTAATTTTACTGGAAAAATGTACTGGGATATGTAATCAAAATCACAAAGCATAGGAAGTGTGTCTGTGTATATATATATATATATATGCATATATATATACGCATGTATATATATATATATTTCAGATAGGCTCTGCTTCTGATAATAATACCCAGTGTTATGTAAGAAGGGAATAATGTTTGAAGTCTGCTCTTAACATAGGAGAATGGATTTTCAAGTGTCAGAAGATAATCCTTTTTCCTGCTTGGTAAAGGATGCATCTCATGCTAAGGTTTAATTAGAAGTCTAAAACTGGAAGTAAGGAAATATATGATATGAGACAACATAAATCAAAGTGTTTGTATGTGATACAGCCTATTAAGAGATAAGGAAAAAAATATGTCAGTCAATAGACTGGGCACGAGATGGTTCTATGGATTTTGGTTCTATGGATTGATGGTTCTATGGATAAGCACTTACATAGCAGTCACATTGGGAAAATTCACTCAGGTATTCTAACCAGATGCAAATGTTAGTTGTTCCAACTAAGCACACTTTTCAAAGAAATCTTTCTGAGCAATCATTGCATACAGGATGCCTTTGGGGATGTTGAGGAGGTGCTAAAGTGACTTTCCTGTGAGATCAGATATTGGGGGAAAATGCACTAAAATAAAATGAGACTGGCATCGAAGCATGAATTTATTGTCTTAATACAGAAATGCAATGACAGTCAGAAAATGCATCAGCCTTTGGTTCACTTTGTAACAAAAAATAAGATATAATTTACTGTGCAGTATCAAGAGTAATAAAATATGTAATACAGTTGTCTTTCAAGCTCTTCTATTTTTTTCCTGCTTTCTGCTTTTGCTTTTATCTCTGTTTTTCCAGATACATTCCAACATTATATAGGCAAACTGTCATTCTGTGCACCACTTTTCCCTATCTGATGGCTAGTTTATCCAGTCTTAGAGCTTACCACTTTCTAATTTTAGAAATATTAATGTCAGACCTATGAATGTATATTTAATTGCTGACAGTGTGAAATGAAAAACTCTAGATACTCACTTTTTATCTTCTAGTCCTCTGAGCAAGCTTTTTTTTTTTTTTTTTCCTGCTTTATTTTGCAGATATTTTTCCCTGGTTCGTTTTGCAGATAGATCCATGTGTTAGACCTAGAGATATATCTTTGAGTAAGCTATTTCTGATGGAACACTGAAATAATGATGTTTAGCAAAAAACGGCTGTGCATAGAAATAACAAAAATATTTTATTTAGAGAAGTAGTTTAATTTGTGAAGTCACCTTTCACTCTCAATATTCAGTTCAAACAAATTACTTTAATGTAGAAAGGCTATGAAATGAAACAAACAAAAATCCAAGCAAATCACAAACACAAGAAACTAAATGCATGAGTGAACAAACAAGAGAACCAAGTACTGAGAAAACCAGCTTATGGTTTTGCATATTTTCACATTTAAGTTTCATCTTTCATTAAGTTATACTGCTGTTGAATAGGAAACTGAATTTTTGCTTTTGTCAGTGTAATTTCCTTCTCCTAAATGAATGACTGCACCTTAAGATCCTTCTATTAGGTAATTAGCTAAATTACTCATTAATAATTAATGGATTCAGGCTGCCCTGTTCTCTTTACATTAAACAAATACATTTAAGATTCTCTACAAGGCAGTGTACTTTGTGAAGAATAACAAGCTAGACAATTTTCTAGTGATAGTAAGGCAAAAAAGGTGTTTACTTCTTAGATAAGGGACCCTTAGGTAAACAATGATAAAAAGAAAAATTGCAAATAATGACAATTTGAGCTTACTAAAATACCTTCTAGGAACAGCCTAGATTCCAACTAACATGTATTTTTTGCATTCTGGCATTCAATTGCATAATTGAAAGACTATTGGCACAACAAAACTGACTATTGTTTTTAAAATATATTTGGTGCTCAAGTGGTCTAGCATACTCTTTCAACTCCTTTTATCACCATAGCAGCATCCCAGGGTCATCCAAAAATAGTTTGCTCTTTTAAAAACTTTTTATCTCTGTTGATATTGTGAGTCATATATGGTTACCTAAACCAAGGCTTTTAAAAGTTTTAGTACTTTTCAAAGTACCAAGAAATCAATAGCAGGTTGAAAGGTCCCCAAATGCCTTTCAATCACACATTAAGTAACATGGCAGATTTTCAATGTTGAGCCTGCCCTAATATCTGTTGAAGGCCCTTTCAAAACACCTTTTTGTTTGTTTCTTATTGTATAAATAGTGACCCTTAGCAAGTATGCTCAGCTGTTCAGTAGTGAATATTTAGTAATAAAAAATTTAAAATAAAACTCAGAAGAACTTTTTGAATTTAACAAACAGTAGGCTGTATAAACCTTGGATATTTACAGCTGCATCTTACTGTAAGATGGATGTCTCTGATGAAATAAGTCTGGTGTCATTTTAGAGCTGCAAAATGTATTTCGCCAGGAACAAGAGGAAAGGTTGACATACAAAGCATGAAAGTGTTTATATGAAAATGCATAAGAACTCAATGATTTGCTAAAATACGGTTTATATGAGTATTTTTCAGAATGGAATGAAATAAAGAGGCAAATTGTAATCTTGCTAATTTATAAATAGATCCTGTGTTAGTATCTCTTACAGTCCTATCCATCACCACAAATTAGACACCAATTTTAGGACAGAAACTCAGGGATCTATGTCACGTCTGGTCTGAAATCTTATTCTCTGCCTCTGTGACCTCCTCACAATGGTCTAGTCATCAGCTAAATGTGAGAAAAACTAAGCAATGCTCTGGCAAACCCTTCAGTAACTCCTAGTTTTTTCCCAGGCACTGTTTGCGACGTCACTCTGCTGACCCCAGGCTATGCTTTCAACCTGACTGATCCTTTCTGTGAAGCACCACCTCAGTGACTCTCCCTGTGTGGCTCTCCTTGTCCACTTACCCCGGCAGCACTTACCTGCCCTCTCAGCTGAGCTTCATCTCAAAAACTGTAGTACTCGATTCTCTGGTACTGACAAACCAAATGAATGCTCTCCTGTCTTTTCAAACTGCTCCAGTACCCATCATTTGCTAGTTGGCTTGCAACTGTACCTATCCCTTCCTATTTATTCACCAACCTGAATATTTTTTTACACTGATCACAGGTTATGATCTTTACTCTGAAAGGACAGCCCCTTCAGGATGTTTTGTAATGACAGCCAACACCTTTTAATTCAGTCTAAAATTATTTCAAAATTTCCTTTACTTCTAGACCTTACCACTTACCAATTTGTTTTGAAGAGGGGAATGAAGTAGATGACTCCATAATGCTCCCTCCAACCCAGATTCTTTATGATTCTAAATTTTCTAACAAACATTTCTGTGCCTTCTTTCCTACTGCTGTAACTAACCAGTTATTCTCCCTTTAATTCTACTTAAAAGTTCCATTTTGTAACACCTACAAAAACTTAGTCTGCATTGTACTGACAATTATTTACATAGCTAAACTCTACTGAATGATTCCATGTCCTCTAGATTCTATATTTTCACACACTAACACTCAAAAAATGTTTCATTAAAAAGTACATGAAGCTTTGCTTCCGTACTGTTAGACATGAAAGGCTCCAGTCAATAGCAAAAACTCCTGAACACTGTGACAACATAAATAATAAACAAAAATCAACTTCCAGATTTAGGATGCTCACAGTTCTGAAACAATCATTATTTTCTCTTGAATATTTTTTTCTGCTCTCCTAACACTATTATTCTATTATACACTACTTATATTTTGATGAACTGATGAATTTTTGTAACCAACCCTTTTCACATAGTATTTATCTCAGCAGCAACATGAATTTTTACATTTTAATACTTGTGTTCAAGCAGTAGTTCCCAAGGTTTTCCTATTATAAATTGCAATACAGAAAAGGGATTTGATGTGGAACGATCATAATACATGAAAAATCAGGTTTCATGATTGAATGCAGTTTGCAACATTATATTGGACCTTAAACACATCCACAATCTATTAAATCTCTGATGCATACGTGACCATTTAAAAACATCCCAGACATCTTCGGTGACTGAGTTTGTGAGTCATGATACTGCAATATCTTTCAAGACTGAATGGCCTGATGAGATGATTTTATTTTCCCTGGAATTATTTATCTATATACATGTAAAAATTACTTAATCATGGCTTCCTTCAGAGTTAAGGTAATCTTTTGACATATGCTTCTAAATGATTAGCAATAGTTGTCATTTGTCCAAAAGGGGAAGACTCTAGTTTCTAACAACTTTAGACTTTCAAGAGAAGAAGACAAACACATACCTTTGGTTTTCTTTTATAAACCAAAACCTTGAAAATCCATGCTACAATCAGAAACAATTTTAATTTCTCATTTTACAGTTAATAGGGTCCTGAGACTTTTTGTAACTAATCTGAAATATAGTATCTTTACATCATAGACAATAGATTTATTATAAAAACTTATACATGAGTAAATTTTGACATTGGCCTACTTCTGCCACAGTCCTGAATTAATTGTGAACAAATAGAATGTGCTTCTTCAAAGATTTCCAGGATGAGTACTGGAAGTTAGAAACAAAAAAATCCTTCTTTACATTATTGGAGGACACCAGCCAACAAAGTCAAACTGCTCTTCACAGAAAAGCTGAATTTCATTACGTTTGGTCAGTGAAGTTTTGATGTGCTCTGTCATATCTACAACACTAATTTCAGGACTCCTACTCAAGTCTGTTTTGTAACCAATGGGGAACATTTTTTAAAACATCCCTGTAAATTGCTAACCAGCACAAGGCACTTTGCACTTCTAAATTTCTTATGCACTTTCCTAATTAAAGCATTTAGCAAAATTACATAAATTGGCTTTTCGCCTTAAAAAATCTATTTTCTTTCTGTTAAGCAAAGTTTCTTTATTCATACAATGGTTTTCAATCCTTTAACTAATTTTCTGTAAAGGTAAAACATTTTTCATTTTAAATTATTGGAGTGGAAAATTGCACAGGTTTAAAAATTTATGAAAAAATATGTAATGGCCTACAGTCTCATAAAATATGCATCATACAGCACCATATTTATTCTACCTACTTGTTAAATTTGCTTAAAGTGCCCACTGTGATTTGTTTGGCAGAACATACTTCTTTTTCCATAAAAGTCTTTTCTGTGTCTTACAGTGTTATCTATTGTTTGAACTGTGACAGGAAAAAAGAAAGCATAGAATTTCTGATTTTTTTTTCCTGTCCTTATTAACAGAGGTTAGCTGATAGTGGAAATATAAAACAGAATTATTATGAAGCCATAGAGGAAAATTTAATTCTGAAGAACATTTAATAAACAATAAATATAAATAAATATTATAATAATAATAAAAAAAATATAGTTCTTACATTTAAGTGAAATGTTCCCATCAAGATATGGAAATTTGGAGTGAAAATACTAATTTTGCTTAACCATGATATTTTTTCAGATCATCTCCATTCAGTAAAGTTTAAATATCAGAATATTTTACAAAAACTCCTGACAAGTTTTTTTTATTTGCTGATAATGTGTCTGTCAAGCAGTGGAAAAATTTGCAATATCAGCAACATAGCTTAAAGAGAAGATCTCTTAGCCATGTTTTTTTCAAGAATAAATAAATATTGTTTATTTCTGTACTAGCTTGTAACACAAGCAGAAAGCAAAACATTTAAATTTAAAAATTGAAATTAAAATAAAGGGTTATTTTAAGATAAAGAAGTCCATAAAGTTCTTTAGAATAGTTTTGAAGTCTTTTAAGTATAGTTCCATTAAAAGTATAGTTCTACTAAAAATAGTTCTATTTCATAGCTGTTTCTGAAATTTTTCACACATTTAAAACTACTGAATTTGCCAGTAGATTTTGAAATGTCACTCACTATGTCATATAATGTTGTAACTTTCTTTTTCATCATTTGAAAAAATGAAAAATTTTATTTTTCTCATCAAGTGAACCTTCAGCAGAACTTCTTATCATATCAGTTTTCAGTATTTTTACGTATTTATATAAAGAGAAATACATATGCAGAAGTACTCATTGGGGGGGCACAAACCCTTTTATTTAGGATTCAATACTGCTATTAAGTGCATGCTTAACTTAGTAAACAAAAGTAGTTACAGATTAGTTAGTTGTAATTTGTACAGAAGTAACACCAATTGATTTGAATAGGAATATGTAATTTCAAAAAATTCATTATACACTTTAAATAAGGACCATAAGCAGCTCGTGAATTGTTCAGACTTTTTTACTTCCATTAAAAAAGATATTTCCAAGTTAACAAAATCTTTTTGCAGTTATACCACTAGAGACATTAAATTCTTGCTAAGTAACTACTGAAATTCATATCTTCAAGAACAAATTGATCTACCTGGATATCTGTCTCTATCCATGCACTGGGATTTTCTCCTCAGACTATATCTAGAAGTTTTTAAGCTGCCCCACTCCTCTGGATCTTTCAACTACTTTGCAAAACCTTGATGGCTTCTGCCCATTAACTAGATTGCTGGAGATTAAGTGTCTTCTCTTTGCAGTGTCTTCTCCCTGGCAAACCCCCAAAGCTTTCTCAAAGTTTCCCTAAATCTTCAAGTGTTCTTAGACCTCAAGGATACTCCATGGGTCCCTGGGGCAGCAGGGTCCTTATGAGGGCCTTTTTAAATAAGCTTTCAATTTTTTTGGTTTCTTCCTTCAACACCAAGGATGGCAGGACACAATGCTTGGCTGTCCTATACTCCAAAAGAAATCTCTCTCTCTCTGTGAATCCAGTGGGATAAGATTAGCTCCAGCACTCAGCAAAAAATGCAGATGCTTTCACACAATCCAAGGTTATAGCAAATTCAGCTTTCATAAACAAAGAGAAATAGCATTTTTTTTTTTCAAATACCAACAATATGATTTCATTACTTTTAATGATTAAATTTCCCAGTCTGATGAAGCAGATTACTTTGATTGTGTTGATTTATCTGTAGAGACACTAAAATGCTAGAAAATAAAGGTACATTAGTCATTTATAATTTACTCACTCTTCATAGATGTTATTATGTTCTCTAATGCATTAGATAGATGTATCAATGATTAAGTATTTTTTCCCTTTTCTTATAAAAATAGCATCTACCTTCCCTTTTCTTCATATGGTAAATTTTTTTTCACCTAGATTAAGAGTCATTTTTACACTGTTTGGAGCAGGTTTGATATATAAAAATAAAGCATCATACTGGGATTAGATACTGTGCTTTGAAGTAAAAATTGCCTTGCTGTGAATCATAACACTTGTGCCAAGTATACTTTAGCTATCTATTCTCATTCAGTGCTACTCCAAGGCACTGTGGTACACCATTATATGCTCCCACTTACACATGTGAATGCATTTATTTGCTTTGGGGGTCCATGGTAAATATCAATTACTCTCCAAGAAATCCTTTTGAACTTATCATTTTCTTTTGCTAGGACAATCATCCTAATTGCATCTAAACTCAGAGAAATGTGCAATCTTCATTTCTATTTTCAATAAAAGTAGCTTAAGGAATTTGTTGAAGCACACCACTATCCCATTCCCTTCCACTCATGCAGTCAAGCAGGAGACACAACAGGATACAATGGCCTGGATGCAGATCACATCCCAACACACAATCAGGACATGGATACAATCTGTTCCAAGTTTCTCCACTTTAGCCATATTCACAAAAGACAATTTTGGTGGGAATTTCCCCTTTTCACCAAAATTTTGTTTGAGAATTTATCTTATTCATCTAGCCTTTTCTTTTCATATGATAATCCTGCCTTCATGCTCTTGGGAGACTCATCTCAGTACACCATTAGGACTTTCAGTATAGCTCACAGCACAAAGATCCACTGGAGTTAATTATGAGGTGAACAATGTTTAGGTCTTAACAGTAATGTTCCTATTTCAATTAAATCAGATGTCTCATTAGGATATAAGTTTATATTAAAATGTAATGCAAAAAAAATATATCTCTAATAGGAAAGTTAAGAAAATGTTGATGATCAATATGAACAGACAAAGAAGTCCATACTGTTTTCAATTACATCTTGAACTTAGACCTTTAAAGTACAGAAAGAGGGTTTAGAAAGGAATGGCACTGAAGCAATAAATAAAATCTCTACATTCATGAGGACTAAGAAATAATTGAGCTTTCTGAGACTGATACTCACAAAAGGACATGTCTGTCAAAACTGAAATAAAACAAATTATAGCTGCTTTTAATTGTGAGTTACTCTTTGGTTAGCTTTCAGTAGATTTGCAGGAAGAAATCATAACTAATTAGTCCTAATGAAGAGTATTCCAATTAGGTAGATTGGAATTTTATATTGAAAATCTTAAATGCCCAATAGTGTTAAAATATTCTGAATTATCATCAAGCTCCTCTAACCAACAATTAAATTCAAAGAGTAATGTTAACGAAACTAGGTAAGCTCAGTTCCAAAGAAAAGACCATATATTTAAATCTATTCTGGAAACAATTAAAATAAATATAGATTTCTTCCTGTTTTCTTTCATTTAGAAGTATAAAGGCAGCTGCTCTTCATTCTTGATCACCTTAGAAGTGAATGAGAAAAAATAACGAGCAAATATACACAAAACTGAGTCCCTCTGAGAAAATGCAACGGATTACTGCTACCAAGAAGCCATATTCTTCTCTTCTTAAAGAAGCACTGCCTTGTTCTTATCTGTCAGAACTTGAAGAACGCAGTAAAAATGACTCAAAACATGGTCCCCATAAGATGAGATACCGCAGCAAGCCCAGATGGCTAACAGGAAGGTGTTAATTTCTTTCCTATGGGAGTGAAAGGTTTGGAATTAGCACACTAAATAAGATTTCACTGTGCAGACTTTGGGGAAAGCACAGATGCAACAACAAAAAAATGCCAGGCTGGGTGAGGCACATCTGGATAACCTATTCAGACAAAAAAGTCTCAGCATGGAAAACTGTGGGAAAGGAAGCAGCTGCATAGACACATGCCATCTCAATTTGTTGGAATAGCACACTGGATTCCAATGATTTACTACAAAAGTGATACCTTGAGAAGAATAGTCAAGGACCTCCACCACAGAGAAGACCTGAAGAGGGGCCAGTGGGATGTCATAGGAACCCATGTGGTGGTGACTATCTCCCTATTTAATCTCTGTTTCTCTCTCTCTTTTCCTTCCCACCCCCCTCCCCCACCCCCCCACCCCCACACTCTCTGTTAAATAAAATCTGTATTATTAACTCTGGCATATTGTTTCATTTGCACCTTAGCTCAGGCAGGGCCATCTTTTAATAATTGGCTCCTGCCATTATTTTAGAAGTAGGATCCTAACACTATTCTGGTGGATCATAACATTATCTCTTCTACCTACTTAAAAACAAACAAACAAAAAAAAAACCCTACACTCTTGGAAAGTTCTTTAGTTCCTTATATCTTTCAGTATAAGTACAGAATCTGCCTGAATATCCTAAAGCAAGATGTTTGAGCTCAAAACAACGCACAGCAGTTGCACAATAGGAGAAAAAAAAAAAAAAAAAAGAAATCAAGAATATCCAGTGGGGTTTGAAATATTATTCGATGTGCACATATTTCCTTTGCTCCCTCTCACTGATTTCTCTCAATGTTTCTATCATCCCACAACAGAAACCATCAGTCTACAGCTGAATGGCCTTTAAATCACTGACTTTCATATCTGACTCTCAAGGTACATTAGATTCAATGTGGTTAATTGTTTCAACTAGAAACAGTTTTCCTCCTGTGAACAGTCAAGAAGTTACACGTCAGAAACAGCTAACTGCTATACCTAAAATGTAGTACTGTAAAAACAAAGATCAAACTTCCTAAATTTTCACTGTAATAAATGAGGAATAACAAAGCTGAAAAATTTTAAAACAGGAAAATGTTAGCATCATTATATGTTAGCTGCAAGCATACTTTTCTTGTCATGATTCTCTGCTTACTCCTGGTTATAGGTGACAATCTACCTTAAAAATGCAGTATATAGCTGTAGCAGGATGCTCTGCCCTGCAATGCAGTCAAACAACTCAAACAATAAGCAGATCTGTAGTCATTTCACCCTAGTCTCTTTTACATATTAGAGTGCTTATGTATTTACAGAGAAAAAAAAAAGTGCTTCCATATTATTATATCTTTCAGAGAATGGATGAAAATTACTTAGATGACTGTAAAGCTTCATCAGTTAAGGTCAATCTGTCAACATGACATGGGCAAAAATAGTTAACCAGGGAAACTCCACTGTGCAGCAATGAACAGACACCAGAAAAATATTTGGCAGTTTCTATCTTCTCTACTAAAAAATATAAGTTTGCCCATTTTCAGGTATTTCAACAAGGTTCACCAGCAGAGACCAGCTTTGGGGGTGATGTGGGTAGAGAGGCAGTGGGAAGGAAGAGGATGAGAAGGAGGCGTTGGAGTGATCCTGGGCCTCCCCTCAACATTTGTCCCCAGCAAATTTGAGGTTGGAGAGATTTTGTGGAGAACACTGGGTTAAAGTTCAGGCTGGGGTGCTCCCCTCAAAGGTTTCTCAGTGGAGCTAGGTCAGTTGTTGCTGCAGTTCTGCCTTCTTGATGGCACCTTTTCTCCCTTGAATTTTCTTACAGTGTAAATAATGCTTCTCCTTTAGACAAAGGCCTGATGTAATTCTCTTTCTGCCATATAACTAAAGTCAATGACACTTCCTAGAGGGCTTTTTCAGTTGCTCCATTTCCTTTTCCGACCTGATAGCTTTTGGTTTGCGTTTGTTCAGCTGGTTTCTCACCTGTCAGAGATGTCCTCACTGACCTTTTCTTGCACTTGAAGTCATTGCTCACATGTTCGGCAACACTTGCACATCAACAGTTTCAGATGTCTGATGGCTCCCAGGGCTCAGGTGGGAAAAGGATGAATCAGACCCTGATGTTGGTACTCAGCCTCTTACATCTTCTGCCTATTCAAAGTTAAAGAACGCAAATTGACATGTAGGAAATTAACTCAAAACAGGAGACAGTGCCAGCGGCAGCATTACATATTACCAGTAGAGGACTGTCACCAATTTGACATCAGATTATAAAACAGTTTTTAAAAATTCTAAATTAGACATTAATCATGGGAAAGTCTTACTTTGCTTTGGTGCATAATATAACTCTAAAATCTTTGCTTTTACATACCCCTAAAGCTTTTGCTAGCCTTGATGGCTTACAGATACAGCTCAAGCTCTTTCTTGTCCCATTGCTTCTGCTGCTCCTGAAACACACAGGTCCATCCTGCGCCCTCCTGCACCCCAGCACCATCAGGTCTACTTCGTGGCCCAGTAGGAATGGCCACTACACCACCTTGCCTCACCTCACCTCTCCCCAGCAAGTTGCAACAGGCAGGACTTGCCACGGTGATGCCAGATGTCACCTGCAAGGAAGAACCAAGCTTCTGAGTGCAACAGGATGCTGGCATCTGCCTGCAGGATTAATCATTATCAGCAACTCCACCAGTCTAGCACCACCAACACCACCCTGGACCCCTTGGTGTGTCTGTTGCATCTCCACACCCTGCCTTTCTGTGCATCAGACTTCAGGATGGACCTTTTGGTTTCTACCCATAACCCACTGCTTTTTTTCGATTATGATGTTGATCAGAACTTGATAAAACAATCATTTTTCCCACTTAACTAAAGTTCCAGCACTGGGTTTTTGAATGAAATGACCAACTGTGGGTAGAAGACCTTTCCTCTGCCTTGTCCCAATGACAAATGTAAGAAGAGCAGTAGCACTAGATGTCTACTGATTATTTCCAGCTTCCTCCACATTTTTAATACTTAGAAGGATTATTACATGGATTAAAGTACATGATGCATAATGTATTAAAAATGAGTAAATATTTTTTCCCACAGTAAATTGAAACTGAATATAAAGCAGAAAAGTTTTATAAACATATTAAGTTGGTGTAGCTTAATTTTTTTATACCCATGAGCTTTATGTCTTGCTACAGGTGCACAGTACCTCGTATTCACAACAATATGTCCAGAGAGGACACCAAAATTAAGGTCTATGAAATATGATTTTTAGTGGAAGGTGCTGACCACAAAAACAGCCTCTAACACATTAAAGAAAATATGGTTTTAGAGCAGGTGAGAAAGTCCTCATTTGTAAGATACTTATAGAATAGATTAGTCTGTAGAGGCATCATATGCTTGGTCACAAAAAGAAATTACCTTCAAAATTTACAGACAATCCACACAGTGTTAATTGAAGAGTTATGTGTATGAAAATGTGACAGATCTATAATCAGTATGTCTAGGAAGTACAATACTGCTTTTATTTCTCCTATTTTTGAAAGAATTGCAGCAGGAGTCTTAAAAGTACAGATCATTCATCTCTGTACAAGGAAGGAATTCCCATAGGCGTCAATCAGTAAGGTTTGTTTTTTTTTTTTTTTTATTAAATGAAGTATGACAGCCTCATGTTTGTAATGACAAAATAGCTGTAAAATCAATTTAGTGAGATTCCTTCCTTAGCATAGGGAGACAGAAAAAATATATATATGACAAATAAGATACATAAGTAAAAATGGGGGAAAACATTTCAGTAAGAAGGAGGAAACCTTTATAGGTTTAGAAGGTTCTTTCGCAAAAGTCATTCACTGATAATAAACATTGGATGTTTGAAGAAGCGCTAAGACAAATGGAATAAGAGCAGGTGTACTGCTTCACAACCATCAGAATTCAAGTAAACAAAACATTGTCTCCATTCTTTTTTCTTTTTTTGGCTCTGTAAGAGCTATAAGTGTTATGAAATGTCAAGATTCACACATTCCTTAAGAAATTTTGAAATATTACAGAGACAGGCTAACTGCCTTTTAGGGGAAGTATGTACTGTTGCATTTAATTTATTTTTTATTCTGAAACTGAGAGAAGTTCACTGGCCTTTCCAGTTGCAGGTGATAATAGTGTATCTAAATGGTATGCATGTAGGGAGATCAAGTCAAGCCTACAGGGGAGTGGTATAGATAAAAGCTGAAAATAATTATTTCATATGTAGATTGTAACAAGTTTAAAAGTATTTTTGAAGTGTCTAATCATTCTAATTAATTACATTTATGAATTTTAAAATGTGTATAACATCATATTGAGAAAGATGTCTTTATTCAGTATCACCTAACTTCTGAAAGAGTACACGTGACTCTTCATTATTATTTCAATATTTCATAAGTACTGTGCTTTGCAGAACAAGGATCATTACACTGGGAATAGCTAAATTGAAAAAAAAAAAAAAGAAAAAGTAAAAATTTTCTCTGTTTGAAAATAGTTTCTCCTACACTGATAAAAATTTGAAAAAAAAACCCCAAAATGCATAACTAATTTATTAAAGTTTATTTTAAAAAGAATATTCTTAATGTGACACATACTCATCAGCACTCATTTTGGTGATGTCACTTTAAATGAGATACCTATTTCAGACCAGATAATTTGAAAGAAATCCCCTTATCTTATACTTGTTGATACTTAGTTGATTTAGTCTGAGTTGACTAACATTTTAATTTTTTTACCTTCATTCTGCAGAGAGTAAAATGTGAACAAATTGCTTGACTTTTAAATGTGGATGTCTGTCAATTCTTAAAATGAAAAATCCCTTTTTTCAGGGTAAAATAGCTGTGATTTTGCAGCTATCTTCCATTTACCTGCAGAAGATGCTAGTTTCATAGACTTCATGGAGTGAAAAGAGAAACAGAGTTTCAGTGTGTCTCAGTTATCATAAGAACCCATAAATTTTGATACGTGTTCTTATAATCATTCTCTAATTCTATTAAACATAAATTTCTCAAAAAGCATTTCTAAACTATAGACAGAATCAATTCAATAACTGACATTCACCCATTGGCTCAGCTGCACACCCTCAAGCTCAACAGCTTCTTTTCTCTCATCTGCTGTAATGTGACTAGATAGAAATGGGTGATTAAACTATCATGTGTAAAATGAACCCAAAAGGAAGAACTAGCAACTCACACAAAAAAAGGATGCATGTGCATCCTTAGGGTAAGAGCTTTATCAGTCTAAATTTGTCTGAATCTGGACTACGTACATGTTGAAAGATCAAATAAGGTTATTTAATAACCTCTCAACATTAAATCTGAGCAAGAATGAGGTTGCAAAAACAACACAACTAAATCTCAGCTAGTGGTTCAGAATTTTGGTTTTTCAGCCATAAGAATGTCTTTATCTCAGCCTGCATACTAGAAACAAGATGTTGGCCTACATGCAAAAGATGCATGTGTCATCAGTACATACACTGGCCTCAATTTTCTTCCTACATTAAATTCAGATCAAACCTGCAAACCTGTCTCTATCAGTAACTTAAATTTGCACTCTCACATCCTCCTATCTCCTGCACTTTTGTTTTTCCTTATCCTTATAAATGTTTCACACATATATATGTGTGTATATATTGCATATTTTTGTACGTGTATTTGTACTTTTGTGTGTTCATACCTGTGCTCTCAAACATGTCATGCTCTATTTCAAATTTTGAGAGTAGTTTAGGATTGATAAGAATAACAAATAATGCCTAAATCTCATAATTTCAAATATATATTAGAAAGCATTAGGAGGCTTGCATTTTCTGATTAAATAAAGAGATATGGGAAAATAGTTAAATTCTGAGATATTTTAACCAATGTAACTTTTAGTGATTTTCTATTCAGCTACTCTCTCATTTTCAGTCATGAACTCATTATAGTTTCCATGTTAGTGAAAACTAAATGAGGCCTATGTACATATCTCCAGGCAGTCCTAATCAGGGCTTGGTCCTCACCTCTGCAGCAGGAAGACAGAAAATCATAACTCTGACACTTAAGTGGATCTCTTGTGGCCTATAAATATTAAGGATTTATTCATGCTGTGAAGTAAGAGCATTCAATTCACTTCAGCAGAGAGAGCTAGAAATCCTAAAAGTCACAGCTTGAATCAGAGGGAACACTCAGATACCTTTGAATTCCTGTGAAAGGGGTCAGGAAAAAATCTAAGACTACAAAATATCTCACAGAATGAAAATGCCCAATCTCCACCATCTCGGTTTGAACTTTAAAGTTTTTCTTTGGAGAAGGATGGGTAGGAAAAGTCCCTTAAAGAAATGAATGTTGCAATTTTAAATTGTTTACTGATCAAAATACAATATCAATTTTTTATTTTAATAGTGACTAACGTGCATCTCAAGAATGAAATAGCTAGGGTAACAGGCAGCTTTCAGATTTTAGCACTTCATAGAGTAGGAAAAGAATTAACTGTTTTTAGAATAAAATTATTTTTACTCTAAAATAGAAGGAAAAAAGGCTTATTTCATAAAAAGTAACAAATTCCAAAGTCTTACAGTAGTTTTTATTATTCTTTCCTTTAAAATATCCCCAAATATCGAAACAGAATTTTTCTAATGAAAAATAATTTCAACTGAAAAGTAAATATAAATTCTAGTACTTCTGATAATAAGAGAAATACTACTCAGTATAAAAAAAAGGTACTTTTGCTGTTGCACAATAAAAGATGATTATGAAAGGGGAAATGTATGCAAGCCATAAGCAAAAACTTCCTGATACTTATATGCATTATTCATAGCACTGATAGGAGTATTCAAACTATCCTCGCTTTTTGTATGATTCAGGGTAGCAACTTTCCACCAGATATCTCATTATTGATCAAAAACCCTTTTGTTTGGCTGAAATGCATCTGTGAAAAAAGAGTTGTCTACTCTTGTTAACAAAAGACAGAAAATTAATTTCCTTTAGCTCTTTCTCCAGTGACTAATCTCACTGTTAAAATTTATGCTCGATTTATACCTCAGATTTAGGGCTCTGTAGTTTACAGCATTTTTCTCTAATAAAAAGTATTCAATAGCATGTCACATGCGAAGTTTATTATAATAAAACAATCAGATCTAAGTCTTTAACAGCAAAATTTTATCTCTTTTTAAGAAATACTGACAAAGATATTGGAAAGCAAAAAATCATCGAGAAAAATTTTTCAAAGGTCAAAACCTTTGAAATTAATTTGAAATTAATCTCTTTTGAAGTGCAAAAGACAGAAGTAAGGGAAATCAATAAGTTTTACAGGAAAATTCCATTTTTTAATCCTCCACCAATTCACAATGACCTTTACAAAATTAGATCTCTACAGGGTGCTACAGGGTGAAGTAGCTTGCACAACCTCTGGGTGAGGACACTTCTTTTGCCCTTTCTGCTACTTTCTCTTTCTACACTGTCTGACAAAGCATTCCATTCCAATTTCTGTGTAAGAAAATCCAACAGGAAGCCTCAAAACAGAGCAGCTGTATGCATTGCAATGACTTCTTTTCCACACATTATTTCAACTTTCATTTCAGAAGAGCTACAGATATTATCTATCTGCACTTCTCTAAGGCCTATGATATTTAGTCCTCTAAATCCTTCTATCTAAATGGGAGAGCTGTAGATGTAATAGGTGTTCAGTGGATAAGGAATAGGTTGGATGTTCACATCCATAGGGCAGTGGTCAACAGCTCAGTATTTGGATAGAGATCAGTGATAGGTGGTGATCTTTAGGGATTCATGTTTCAACCAGGGCAGTTTAATATATTCACCAATGGCAGAGACTGGGATTGAGCGCAGCCTCAGCAAATTTGTAGATGACACCAAGCTGAGCAGTGCTGTTGACACACCTGAAGGATGGGATGTCATCCAGAGGACCCTGGACAGGCTCAAAATTCTCATGAGGTTCAACAAAGCCAAGTACAAGGTGCTGCACCTTAGTCAGGGGAACCTCAGGTACCGTCACAAGCTGGGGGATGGGCAGATCAAGAGCAGCCCTGCTGAGAAGGCCTTGGGGGTGCTGGTGGGTGAAAAACTGGACATGAGCTGGCAGCATGCACTTGTAGCCCATTGGCCAGCCCATATCCTAGGCTGCATCCAAAGCAGCATGCCCAGCAAGTCAAGGGAGCTGACTCTGCCCCTCTGCTCCACTCTTGTGTGTCCCCATCTGGAATATGCATCCAGCCCTGGGGCCCCTAATATAATGAGGAGATGGACATCCTGGAGCAGGTCCAGAGAATGGCCATGAATATGACTGGAGGGCTGGAATACCTCTCCTGTGAGGAAAGGCCGAGAGACCTATGGTTGTTCATCCCGGAGAAGACTCTGAGGAGACCTTATTGTGGCAGAAAGTACTACATAGCAATATATAAGTACTATATATCAATAAAGTACCTTTATTTCAATACTTAGAAGCAGCTTACAAGAAACATGGGAATTAACATTTTAGCAGAGTCTGTTGAGATAGGATGTGGGTTAATGGTTTTAAAATGAAGGAAGTTTGATTTAGATTGGGTGTTAGGAAAACATTTTTTACATTAAGGCTGGAACCATTGGAACATGTTGCACAGAGAAGTGGAGGATGCCCCAACCCTGGAAACATTCAAGGTCAAGATAAGACAGAGCTCTGAGCAATCTGATGGCTGAAGATGTCTCTGCTCATTTCAGGGGGAGTTGGATTAGACAACCTTGAAAATCCCCTTCCAACACAAACTATTCCATGATTCTATGCTTCCAAATCTTGAAAATGTACCACTTTAAGCTATGCCTGTAGTTTAACGACCTCAGGTGTGCCATGTCTACTTTATAAACCCTTGATCATTCCTACTGGTCTTGACAACTTATTGATTTTTGTCACCATCACATTTCCTGTTGACTCACTCTTTTGTTTATGTTCCATTTTAATTTCCAAAACTCATTTCTCAAAATGTATGTATTCTAGAACAAGACCTTAAACTGCAAATTAGGTTATTAGGTATATTTGGGTACCTACATATTATGAATAATATCAAAGAATTTTGCAGCAATTGCCTATGAAAGTTGACTCAAGAATGCAATTCCATCTCAAAAATACTTGTTTCTGCTTCTCTGTTATGACACTGCTGTAAACAGATTACAAAGACAAAAAATTACTTTTATCTAAAATAATTATTCCAAGTTAGGTGTTTTTATATATTAATCTCTTACCACCAACTGCTGTAGTTATTAACTGCAAGGAAAATGCCAGGATTATAAATGGAATCCATATAGGCATGTTGCTTTTAAATAATCCCTTTTCTATCTTATGGGTACTTTTGTGTTTTGTAAACTACCTGTAACACTGATATTCAACAGAGATATTGCTTCTGTGAAGGATTCATTTCTGGCCTGACAATAATTCCTCAACTCTTTCATAACCATGAAAATATCCTAATACAATAAAAAATTAGTGTTTGAATAGGCAGTGTAAGGAATGTGCTGTTTCACACTTTGTTGCTTTATCTCCTAGAACTTAAAATATTACACCATGAACCTAGGGAAAACATCTGTTTTCTTATTCGAGATGTTGCTTAAGCATTCATAAACTTCTGTAGTCTTGTACAAAAAAGAAAACTGCATGACAAATCAGTATTTAATACACATCAGTTAAAAACTTTACTGAGGGTTAATTTTGCCTAGTGTTACCACTTTATTTGTAAATTACCCATAAGTGATTGTGAATATAAATACAGGCATTAGAGAAATAGGCAGAAATGATCAAAGATTTTAGAGAACTCCTTCAAAATATTTCAACTACTGGAAAAACCACCAAAAATCCAATCAAAACCCACACAAAAATACTGAGAAAGACAAGGCTTTCTGAAAATTAAAAGGTAGAATTCTAAGATAATAAACAGTACAGTAGCCAAGAGTTTAAATAATCTCATGAAATTTCCTGGATAGATCATCTTGCTTTGTTATGTAAATACACTCAAAAGTTAACTATAATTTCATTTATTTTATGCAACTAATGTTACATTCTATCCAGATGACATGACAATTTTAGAATTAAGGTTGCTTAAATATATATTACTCAAGATAATCACACAAACAAATAATCAAGGAAACAGTCATTTACATTACTCCTGGTTTTGGTCATTCACTGCCTCATTACGTAAAATATTCTGCCGTGAATGTTCCATAATTCCTTTTCAGCTCTTGGAAGTAATCCTACCATTCACTGTTTAAAGCCACAATCAAACATAATATTTAATCTGTGATCTAGATTAAGATCAATTCTTTATTAATTCACTAGTTCTATATAACATAGTATGTAGTCAAATTACACACTTGGACGCCATCCTTGGAGAAATTAATGCACTACAAGTAAATTCTTTGCCAATGGAGATTTCATTAAGGAGCATGGAGATCAATGACTGAATTTATCATGGTATTTGAAATAAATCACGGTATAATAAAATAAATGTAAATGAGATTGGCATGATGTGCATATTTTTTTCAACTGAATATTCTCTAAATTGCAATTTCCCGTATCAATAGATATTGCGTCTAAACAATTTTAGTGGAAAGTCAAATAAGTGGGAATAGTACTGAAAAAGATTTGGTTTGGTTTTTTTCTTCTCCTCCAATATGTTGTCCTCTCTCTGTGTTTTTTTTTCCTGTTTTTCTCAGTGTTTTCTGAGTACCTTTAAAATTAGTGCCTGGTTTGCCATCCTTGATTACCTATTTCGCTGTTGAAGTTGGACTGCTGATTTAGAATCTAAATATTAATTAAGTGATCTTGCTCCTATCTTGGTCTATATTCCTTAGCCACCAACTAATGAAAAGTAGAGCCTGGAAGTTCTTTGGTTTATCATTATATTAATATATTGTATTGTCATTATATTAATATGTACTATATTATCATCACATTTTTCTTTAAATCCTTCATTCTGACTATGGTTTGTTGTGAATTGGAATCACAAGATTTCATTTGTGAGTTTTTAGTCCCATTAGCTACTAACACATATTAAAGACCCTATAGAAATAGACTATCCCTGTCCCCAAGGGTAGCTGGGCACGTTTGATTACTTCCACTGTGTTTTAAAAAGCATGAATAGCCCATTTTCATGTGATGTGTCAACCACAAAGCATTTCTATGGTTAATACAGCTTAATTAAGGAGGGCACTTTCACAGTCAGTGCAAGAATATGAAAGATTTATTAAGGGGATCTAATCACACTTGGAGTTTAATGCTGACTCAACTGAAGGATTTACAGCCTACAACTTTGAATGGAAATTGCAGGTCTTTGTCCTATAAAACACAGCACTAAATTCCATGTAATGTTACAGCTTATGTACAGAAGTGAACAAGTGAATTTACAAAAGTAAAGTGGAAGAACAGAGCCATTTTCTTTACGGTCTGTATTTCTCAGCTCCTTATTGCTGAGGTCTGTTTCAGAGGATGATATAAGAAGGGGTCCAAATGCAAGATTTTTAATGTGAACAGCACATACAGGGAGCTTGTTTATTGCCCCTTGCTACTGCAATAGCCAAAAGGATGCAAGTCACTAGTGGAAACTTAAGGGGAAAAAAAATCAGAATTACAGAATGGTTTGGTATGGCAAGGACCTTAAAGAACATCTAGTTCCAAATCCTACGCCGCAGGGACACTTCTCATTAGACCAGGTTGTTCAAAACCCAATCAAACCTGGCCATGCCAGGGATGGGGCATCCACAACTTCTGTGGGTAACGTGTTCCAACATCTCAACACCCTTACAATAAACAATTTTTTCCTAACATCTAAACCTAGACCTATACTCTCTTTTGTCTCAAGATGTACCCTTGTTCTGTCACTGCAGTTCCTTCAGATTTCTTTGGCCTTGGTTCTCTTTGATTCCCTCTTTGGCTCCCTTATAGGCCAGATTCTGGAAGGCTGCTACAAGGTCTCCTCACATAACACTAGGAGGTACGGTTTGTTTCTTTCCACATGTTTATGTTTCTCTATGAAAAAAGCATTTCAGGAAATCAGAAGCCAACCTTACACATACACAAACATGCACATATGGTCACAAATACCAGTGAAATAAAAAATAATCTTGTGAACAGAAAAATCTACAACAAAAAAAATTGATTCAAACATCAGAAAAATAAGATTGTCTTGAAAAGAATGATTCAGATTTTGAAACAACAATTACACTTGTTTGGTGTGTTTTGCACCAAGGAATATCAGGCTAAAACACAATTAAAACCAAATAAGTACCCATACACTCTGATGATAGGCAAACTCACCAAACATCTCTATGGGGTAGCCCTGGTGCTTTTGTATGCTTATGCATGACATGAGTCTGAACAGCACAGTTTAAAACAAAATTTAAGCCACTGGAAATATTAAATATTAAGAAATATTAAGGAATTCTGAGAACAAGTTTCAAATGTGGCCTGCACAGTTCAGTACAGCAGATAAAATCTCTAGCTTATGTGAAAACTGTACATTGATTGGTTTCTCAATCCTTTGCAAATATCACTGAATTGCAGATATCCTTTGAAAATATATGGCCTCATATTTGGAGGAAAGGGTGTATTAATTTTTTTATGGTTGAATCTAAATAGAGATGCACTCCTAGCCGCATCAAATTTGATACCCATCAAAGAAAAGCCGTTTTTGAAAAGACATGAACTACCATTCTAGTACTATGTAGTATCTAGTGATAAAGCAAGAAGACATATTACTTGTAAGGAATGCACGTAAAACTAAGAAATATGCATAGAAATTTTTGCTTTTCATTTATAAACCAGCCTTGATTTTCATTTTTAACATACTAAAGTCACTCTAGAAGTCTGCCTTTTTTTCATCTATTTTACTCAATCCACAGCACTGTTTTCAAGCACTGCTGTACTGGAGATAGTTCAAAATAGAAATATATAATCATTAACTCTATCCTTTGCTAGACAGAGGACTTGCATGGAACTTGTATTGAAAAATTACAAAACTTTTAAGTTGACTCCAATGGAGTCTGGGAAATGACAGCTTTCAGCAAAGTATCAGTAGACTTCATTTGTTTCTGGCCCACAGAGACATTCACCTTAAGGCACTGCCTCAGGCTTTTGGATTTCTGACGACTACCTACATCCTTGAGATTGTTTGTGCTGCTTTTTACTCCTCAATAAATAAACCTGCCTTAACAACATTTCAGCACCCTAGAGCGGTCCTATGTTCTAAATTCAGCAAATATCTTTCTAGAAAGATAATTTATAGAAAAAAAATAATACTGTAGTATCTACACATTTATTTACGAACAAAAAGTGTGATTTGGAGAGAGGAAAGACATTGGTCTACTCAATAAAGCCCTGCTCACAAGGATAGCTTATCTCTTTTGCTGCTGTAACATTCATCAGTTACGTGCTCTTTACAAATCCTGCAAGTAGATTTTTTTTTTTTTACGAATTTTGTTTTAATTTATGGAATTAAAGAGGTAAAAGGCTATGCAAGCAGAAAGGATTTCTTTGGCAAATACAGTGGTTTCACACAGGGGCCCTGTCAGTACAGACAGAGTAGCAGAGGTCACAAACAACACTCTGAAGATGGAGAGTGGTTTATTTTAAAGCTACAGTCTTCTAGAAACTTTTACCACCTCTGACCTCCATGACGATTCATTTTACACGTTAGCTGTGAGTGCTGCAGCAGCACTTACTTACAGGTGTAATTGGCAAGCACAATATCAGGCTTTTCTGTTTCTGTTTTCAAGAACTTAGCAGCTGAAACTCATGCAAGATTCATATATGGCTCCGAACTCTTCTGTAAAATGGCACTCATTTTTTTCCCTGTTTCAAAAGTCACCATCTATTTGATACTTCCTAGTTGAAGCTTTTGAGGTCAAATCAAAAGTGTTTTCTTTCTGTTTTCTTAAACTTAGTCGTAACAAATTATATTCTCACAAGCTGTATTTGGTAGGATCAAGAACCAAAAGATAGATGAATTTGCAGTCAAAATACAAGAAGTCCCTTATGCATTGCTTTTCAAATAGTCTTTTTATTTTATTTTATTTTATATTAATACAGTCCCTGAATGTTAACTGTTTAGCCTGATATCTCCACTGCTGCAGAATTTTCCCAATTTGCAATCCCAGTTTGCAATCCTTATTCTTTCCCAATTTGTGAAGAATTTCCAATCATAAACAGTGAAATCCATTGAAAAACTTTGTTTAAACACATTAGCAATATAATGCAAAGTTATTTCACCTACAAGTTGAATCACTTGTTTGTTGTACCACTTCAACCCTCTAGCACATCCCTAGATGTTCTTCCAGTCCTTAAGCTAAATTCTCAACAATACTAAAAACTGGAGCACAAAATATGGCTTTAAGCAAGTGCTACTAAATATGAAGCTTACTGCTTGAATTACAGAATATGTTCTTGTCTAGAGAGCTTTAAAGGTTCATTGAATTTCTTTTACTTTTTTTCATTTTTCTAGTAGCTTGACACCTTAATGTTATTGTAATTAACCAGGATATTACATACACAGAATGACAATACAATTGGCACTTGGGAGTGCTAATGAGGAATATTAACACAGCTACTATGACAGTACAGAAGACAAAAGCTCTAGTTCACCATATGCATTTACTTTGCTACTCACAAAGAACAGAAAAACTATTGTCTATATTGCATTGTAGAAATAGCTTCACAGGTGTGCAAGTACTTGTTATCTAAGCGTCTTTTAATCCCAGAGCATGTTCAAGGGCTTCCTGGATGTGGCCCAGATAAATAAACTCAGGAAAACAAAACTTTAAATCTGAGTCTTTCACTCCTGCCTAGTGCTGCCTCCCTTCAACAACATGCATCCCTGACCAGCATAATAAAAGACAACACTAAAACACCTTGAGACAAGCCAAAATCATCTTTAGACATTCTGGGAAAAACACAGGGTCAGTTCTTCATTACATACCTTTTCCATCCTATCATAGGAACTCTAGATCATACTATTAATTATTGAAAGGCTAGGCTGTCTCCCCAGCCAGAACCACAACCCTTTCAATGGCAAACAGAAGTAGAAGATAAACTTGAAAATCTAGTGCAGCTATTTTTCTCTGTATCAGCTTACTTCCCTCTCTGCTGGACTCATCTCCAGAATTAGCCTCAAATATGTCTTTTCACTTTCGTTCTTTTTCATTATCACCACTGTATGCCAGGATTCAAGTTATCCAACCATTAGCATGAGTTTTCTTGGCACACATTGGAACGGCATTGCAAATATTCCTGCCCAGGGTTTTCAAGAGTAGTAACAGAGTATTTACATCCTCACCCTGAGAGTACACAGTGAGTGGCATGAGGCACGTAGGGACAGCCTAGAAAATACAGTTCTTCCTGTTTGAGAATAGGTGCTCAGAAAATGCTCTCATCCTGCACATTGGCCACACAATTGTCGAAAAAAACGCTGCATATGTGACAAGACAGGCATTACTTTTTCTTAGAGAATCAATAGATCAAAATACCTTTTCAGTGATTGCAGAGACTACACATAAAAAGAGGAATCAATATCCAATAACTAGATTTATTTTCCATACTAAAACCCAGGCTCTCTATTCCTATTTTTGCTTCTGCTCTACTGAAAGGTAGGGTGAGATCTCTCAGGATGACAATAATAACTTTTTTGTGGGATCCCTCTCCTATATTCTGTCTGACCTATGTCCACATTTACTTCACATCCCATTTTGCTATCAGGCTGGAGAGAAAGGATGACTCCTAATCATGCTGATGTAAATCCATAAAACGTGTGTCATTTACAAGGCTTAGTTAAGTCCGTAATTTATAAGACTTACTTTTTTGAGGTGTCTTCAACATTTAGAATAATCAAAATACACATATGCTCTGTAACAGCATTCAGAAATGCTGAGTCTATGCAGACAAGTATTTAATTTAAAGACAAATATTCTGGCTAATGTAGGCAACATCTGTGAGACTGACAGACTGAGTTCTGCTTCATCTTCCTGTTAGGGTAGATCATAATGAAAATCAAGCCTTTTCCATCATAGCATGGGGGTGGGGGATGGAAGTAGAACAGGGAAGAGGAAGACACAAAGACGAACTGGAATCAGTGGAGCAATAGGTGAGAACATAGACTATGTCCTAGGTCACATTTCCACAGATTCTCTGCAATATGGACACACTTAAGAACAGTCCCATATAAATTATGAGATATTTGCAGTACAGTCCTCATAGGTATCATTGATATTTGAATTTCTTCTATTTAAAAAAATGTAATTTTAAAGAAAATTAATCTTCTTAGAATCAAAAGCAAATATTCTGCCTCATTGCTATAGGTATATTTCATGTATTCAGTTAGACTTTTAACAAAAGCAGAACAAAAAAACAAACCAAACATATAAAACTATATACAAAGTATTAGATTACTGATTCACTGGGAGATATATGGTGTTTGAACTATATCTAGGTTCAAAAGGCAAATATTAATTCAGGTTGTATAAATTGTATATTAATCAATGATTAATTAATCCAACAGTTTTCTTTACATAAAGAATTTGCATAATAGTTAAGCTGATCTTATTCTCATGGGAAGTCTGTTTTCCGAGATAGATGCCTCCCATATAATTTCCTCTCACTGCACCTTTCTCCAGTAAACATCTGTAAAGAGCTGCTACATAATTCTGGAAACTTGATTCTTCTTAACACAGCCTTCAGGGTTATTATTTATAAAAACTTCTAAAATTTATTAGAGATTATGCTTATTTAGAAGATCAAAGGGCTCTCCTTACTTGTATACTGATTTATAAAAGATTTGAGATTTGTAACAATGATCACTTAATTGTGCTCTGCAAACAAAACTTAATCAGTCCAGGCTGAATTTTCTCACTTGTACATTGTGTGAACAAGAGTGAAATAATTTTATTTTTTTTTTAGGAAATGTTTTAGTAATACCTTTCTGCCTTCCCTCACTCTTTTGTACAGAGCAGAGAAATCAGGCAGGCAGATGTAAGTAACTATGAGAGGCAGAGCTCTGAGGAAGGGAGAGCCTATTAAGAGCCTATACCTCATTGGAACCAAAAGTTCATGGCAATTGGAAAGGCTTAATGAGTACCCCTCCTCCTTCTCCTCCTCCTCTAATCTTCCACTCCATGTCCTTGCTCCCCCGAACACGACTACAGCAGACACATTGCTCAGTTTTAATGGAATCCCTCTCTTTTGGGATATCATGTCCTCAGGCTGCAGAGCAGATTTCAGAGTTGTTTCCTCCTGTATCCTTGTTTCTGCTCATATGAGTCTCAAAGGTTGAAGTGTGTGATGGATACCAAAAGCTTGACTCACACTGTGGGAACTCAGAGTAACAGTGGCTAACAACATGCTATACACAATGATCAAATTCTGACGTTATTAGTACTCTAGCTTTCAAAACTGCAGTCAACATCAACTTTTTGTTCAAAATCCATTCCTCTGTGTTTTTTTAGTTTGCATATCCTAGTCATTTGCATATTAGCGCTATGTAACCTCATTTGGATAGTCCACAAGCTAATAACTCCTGACTCACATTAATAGGTTCCAAACTGTGGATTAGTATTGTCCAAAACCTTCTAAATCAAACTTTAATTTATGTAGAAATGTTTCATCATCAAATACTGATAAAAATCTGGCCTAATATGTGCTGCAGTATTACCTCCAGTAGAAATAAAGAGGGGGAAAAAAAGAAACAAAAGACCTCCCCCATACCATTGTTTTCTTAGAAAAATTCTTTCAAGGAAGAAGAGGAAGGGAAACTATAGAACTAAATTAGAATGACATAATTTGACCTTTCAGAAAAAAGGCATTGGCTGTATTAAAAAGAAAAGAAAATGATGAGCTACTACTGACATTTTTAGAAGTAGAAACAATAGTTCTCTCAGCTTCTGATAAGCTCATTTTTTACTCATATGTCAGAGTAAATGATTGTTTAAAGAACCAAATCTAGCATCAAAGTAATAAGTTGTCCAACTGATGAATTAGAATCTTTATTCTTCACCATCTCTTAAAATTTTCAAAATATCCTTAAGCTACAGGCAGACCCCGAGCCTTTTGGAACTATTCAAAGGTCATTTCAGCCACATACTCTATCATGCAGATTACTGAACTAACCAGGGGATAGGACTCATTTTAATCTAAAAGTGAAGTACATGTAATGAGACGTGGCCATGGGGCCTGCACAGTGAACAAAGAGTTTACAAGCGTTCACTCAGAAACTGATGTATTTGTCTGCTCAAGAAAAATAAAGAAAAAAGCCACCCATGATTTCAAATCAAAACAGGCAGGGATTAATAATTTCATATTGGTGTTTTACCATACATTCTGGAACACTTACCTTTAAAAAGAATTCATTTTTTTGCTGAAGACCTAATCTTTATCAAGCATGCCAATCTGAGGAGCAAGACTAACAAAAAACCTGTAGGAAAAAGTTACATACACAGAGAAAAAGTCTAAAAATATTTCAGTCTACAGGAAGTGAGCAATGCTGAAATTTAAGGCAATAAAGGGAGATTTCATTTGTCAACTTCAAAGGAGCTAGATTAGGAGCTATGAAATAAAACTTTTTTTTTTTTTTTTTTTTTTGCTTTTGATACATTAAGGTAACTACAATTATTTTAGTTAAAATTTAGAAAGAAATTGTTTAGTCAAAACCTTTCTTTCGACATGATATTTGGCACTTCAAACAGTGACAGCAATAGCGGGCACAACATATTCAAACCAGACTTGTCAAATAAAGACTCATGATAGTTTGTCTTTTGGGGAATAAAACCGTGCCTTTCAGTGTTACCCAAGCAAGTTCTGCTCTCATAAGCAGCAAGCATCTTAAACTACATTCCTTACAGGACAATTAGAAGCACTGGGTCGTGGCTTACCCCCAGCCTGCAGCCAAGCCCCATGCAGTCACTCCCTCACCAGAGAGATCAGGCAGAGAACTGAACCAGTACAAGACAGAGGACTCATGGGCTAAGATAAACACGGCTCAATAGGTGTCATGGATTGCAGTACAAAATGTAACCAAAATTGTATATTCTGTCACCATCTGATCAAACTGGGGTGTTTGGG
This sequence comes from Certhia americana, assembly GCA_018697195.1. Classification (NCBI taxonomy): domain Eukaryota; kingdom Metazoa; phylum Chordata; class Aves; order Passeriformes; family Certhiidae; genus Certhia; species Certhia americana. The sequence continues at coordinate 30,896,405 of CM031860.1, forward strand.
GGTGGTGTAATTTTCTGTCAATGGCCAACTGTCAATAAACCTGCTGGGGCAGTTTTCTTATCTCTTCCACAACCCAGCCTCCCTCCAGAGAGAGATCTTCTGCTAATGGGACATTGATAGAATTCCATCATCCCACTGGGAAATGCTCCATGGAATGGGACTGCCACCAACACCCTGACCCACAGGGTGTCAGGTTGTATCCTGACTCTGTCAGTGAGTTTGTTTGTTTCTTTCTTTTTTTTTCTCCATTGTAGCACTGCATGTGTTTTGGTTTTATTGTTTATTTTAGTTCCCCTAATAAAGAACTGTTATTCCTATTCCCATCATTGCCTGAGAGCCCCTTAATTTCAAAAGTTATAATAATTCAAAGGGAGGGGGTTAAATTCTCTATTCCAGGGGAGGCTTCAGCCTTCCTTAGCAGATACCTGTTCATTCAAACCATGACAACAGGGAAATCAAAATCTGCACACATAAGCAAAACAAAACAAGGAATGAATTCACTGCTTCCCATGGGCAGGCAGGTGTTCAGCCATCTCCAGGAGAGCAGGGCGCCATCACAGGTAGCAGTTACTTGGGAACACAAAAGCCATCACTCCAAATGTTCCCTCCCCCCTTCCTTTTTTCTCCCCTATACTTTACATACTAAGTATGATAACATACAGTCTGGAATATCCCTGTGGTCAGTTTGGGTCACCTGTCCTGGCTGTGTCCCCTCCCAAGCTCCCAAGCACCCCCAGTCTCCTCCCCACCATGGCAGAATGAGAAGCAGAAAAGGCCTTGGCTCTGTGCAAGCCCTGCTCAACAATAACAGAAACATCTCCACATTACCAACCCTGTGTTGAGCACAAATACAAAACACAGCCCCATACCAGCCACTGGGAAGAAAATTAACTCCACCCCAGACAAAACCAGCATACCCTCTTGTAGTAATTAACTTGCTTTCAGGAATTAATGAGTATTACATTAATGGAAATATATTGACACTATATCAGCTAGTCTGTCCAGACATTGCAGAGCTCAGAGCTGCAAGTTCAAAACCAACAAGTTTAAAACAAATTTAGTTTGATGTGAAAAAGCATTCACTGTGACCAAGAGTGTTGTCTTTTTTTTGTTGCACAAAGAAGAATATGTTCAGCAGCAACGACAGATACTTAGATTCCCATTGATCAAACAAAATAGCACAACAGCTTTCATATTAGGGAAAGGTAAACTGCATTTAAATAATCCTAAAACAGAGGTAAGAAACAAACCAGAACTTTACCCTCTGCTATACTTTCTTCTAAATAATTAGATTTATATGGGTATCCTTTCTTCCTGGTCTCTTCAGCTGATCACTATGTGATTCAGATCTGAGAAACAAAGTGAGATACTCAGACCTACAGAATGAGTGGCTCCTAAAGACACTGTCTGTTCAGAAGTTCCCACACAGTCTTTCAGGTATTTTGTGAGCAATAAAAATGCATGACAAAGAATTACCTGACCAGAAGGTATGCAAATATTTAGCAGAACTATTAGTCCAGTTCAATGGCCTTTCTTTTCAGAAGACTGCTCCTGTTGAAAAAAACATCCTTCTAAAAGGAGTGGGTTTTGTTACTGATTCAAACAACAATGTTCTCCTTGGGTCTCCCAAACTTCTCTTAATTCTCAGAAAAAAAATAATCTAATAATCTTTGCCCAGTATTTGATTTGGCCCACATTAGATTAGTTAATTTAAGACATTTTTTTGTTTCCTTTTCTCAACATAAAGGGCTCCCTTCAGGTAAAGCCAAGAAAATATGATTATCATCAGTTATGCAATGTTTTAATGTAAAGTGCCATCTATCAGCTTGAAAAAAACATTTAGCTTTTCATAATTTTATTTTTTTCTGTAGGATATGTCTGATATTTACCAATAAGGTGAAAAATCTCAAAAATAGCAACACACATCAGATATTATTTTCATTTGCATTTTCAGTGTAGTTCTACCTTAATTAAACACACAAGACATTTGTTGTTATTATAATTGAGATGACTGGCAAATTCTGCAGCTGAAATGTTAAACAATATCAGCTATTCATATAACTCAAACAACCACCATGCAGATCTATTACAAAAACACTTTCCTCTTATACTTCAAACTTCCTTGATATTATAAGCTGAAATGTGTACTGAGAGTACACAAAAAATACAGGTTTATTTTACAAGCTTATATAGTATTGTCAGCATTTATTTAAACCAGCAATAACTTTTTCCCTGATATTTGCTGTAGTTCAAGTTTACATGGAAAGCAAACACTTAAGGCCATGCCTAACTAAATGCTACTGCTCATTCCTGTCAGGATAAACACACTTACAAGTTGCATCTTGTTATTCAGAAAAAGTCTGATGCTCTTCTCTCTTCATTTAACATTCTGCATAAATAAAGTTCTGATCATACTGTTGTCCAGTCAAGGCACACAAAGACTATCATTAAAACTAACATTGATACAACTTCTTTCAAAAACAGCTTAGCATCTTGAGTGGGAAGGTTTGTTATGGGTTATTAGTGTGCTGTATCTGTATAATAAAATGGACTGCATAGAGCCTTCAGGGATTTATTGATTACAGGATCACCTATTGAACACACATATAAACCATTTAGCAACAAGTTTACTGATATAAAAATACCTCATGAGTAAAACATGCAGGATCAGACTATGTTACAAAAATCTACATTTACAAAATTCTAGAGGGCAGAAAGTAGAGCTCTTTCCATGTCCAGCTAATGATAAAAACAACCAAAAAAGTAAACACATTCTATTAGAATAAGTTGAAGGTAGACCAATTAAACCCTTTAATTCTGAAAATATTACTGATGTACTTTATTTAAATAGATTACTGATATATGTGCCTAGGCATAAAACTATTAGAAATATTTTTATGTAAACTATATGAGCTTCAACAGTTGAATAAATAGTGGTAATTATAAACAAGGTTGGGCTAACATAACTATTTCCCCAGACATTGTTAAATGATTTGCAACTCAGAATTGCAGGCTAGTTAGTTTCCAAAAGTTCACCATTTAAACGGCAATCTGCAAAGAAACTTAAAAAAGTCTTTGAGAATTTTTTCTTAGCCTATACAGAAGGAAAATTATTTGTGTTTTTAAATTGATTTTACCCACATAAATATATGCAAGATTTATTCAACTTCATTTTCCCTATAATAAAGCAGGGAGCTTGTGAAAATCCAGATGAGATTCTAAAGAGATACACAGAGACCTTAAGAAAGATGAGCAAGATGAATGTCCCAAACAGCAATGGGATGTTTAGATTTAACTCAATGACAATAAATGTGATTTACAGTGTTTTCATTGAGCTTGCATTTACCCTGTGATAATTTGTATCAGCTACAGTAAGATTAATCACCTTGAAAGCTTGTTTACCTTCTCTAATTTATGTTAAAATGTCAGTTGCTCCTTAGTGAAACAATATATTTACCCATATATTATATTTTGTTTTATCAGTAGATTAAATCATATATTGCAGTTCTAGAGGGATACTGTTTTTCAGATTGCAATCCTAAAGGGCAGTAAAAAACCAACACACTATGATGTGAAGGTCTTGGCCAACATGAATATCAATTGCTCAACATGCTAACATTCTGTGAAGTCTTCTCTGCTGTAAAGACTAATTTTGCACTAATGAGCACCCGTCTTTCTCTCACTGAAGTATAAATGACATGGGGAAAACTGAACAAACAGAAGGGAAAAACAAAGCAATTATGTTTTAAAAAGAAGTACTTAAACACAGTTATATTATGAAAAAAAGAAATACTAATTACATCATCACTGATGAAAGAGAAAAGAAAATTTAGCAATGCAAAAAGGAAGGTCATTCACCATGAAATTTAAGGAAGTGGGCAAACTTGTTTATTTGTCCCCAACAGCTTCATCTGCATAGCCAAAACTGGAAATGGATGAAGGTTAACAGTAAGCTTCACCCATTTTCTCCAGTAATATGGTAACTTCCCAGGGAGACTTTTAGTTAGGCTATAGCTCTATATGAATCTTGAATAAATACCTCACTTAGACACAAGTGAAAGTCCTCACAAGAACATTCAAAGTTTATTCGTGTCTAATCATGGCACAAGACTGTGGGTTAAGAGCTAGGTCACTGGTAGCAGCGTTATCTTTTAAAGAGAAACAGTAAATCTGGACTCTTCCAGGGTCTTTTTCTATCTCCTTGCTCCAGGATGGATAAAAGAGAGAAAATAGGCCATGAAAGCAAGATCCTTTGAGGCATTCCATTTAGTCTAAAAAATGGCAGCATTAAAGACATGAATGAGCCTGGTTCTACAAATGTAGCAGCAATTTTGGAAGGTTTTAATCTCCTTACTTACAGCCACTAGGTAGAAAACGTGCAGCTTTACCCTCTCTGTAAAGATTTCAGACAAAAACAGAAACATCAAGTGATTTGCTTAATCAACTGGTGAAGCCAGACTCACAAACAGTAATCCCAGTAAATTTAAAAAATTAATCTGCAAGAATTGTTTGCTGGAGAAATCAATGAATTTTTATTAGTTAATAAGTTTAACATTGTTGTATTTCAGAAAACTTCCAGATGGTGAAGGGGAGTACAGTTATTGAGCAAATAATTCATTTCTGCCTAGCTACAGAATGTGTTGACAGTCCTTGGACACAATACTTAGCAGCTTAACATTGAGAAAGCCTGATGAAGTATTCTTATAGGAGGTCCGTGCAGTTCTTTGTTCCCTAAAGAAACTCACAACCCCCAACAATCTTCTCATTATTCTGTAAGCATCTTTTTTGTTTGTTTGTTTGTTTGTTTGCTGGAAGACTTTAGGAACTTGAGAGACACCCTGTTTTTCCTATTGTCTGATTTTAAGGCAAAAGATCTTTTTTTTTTTCTTTAAAGAAAGCTGTATCTTCTATTAGATACAGCTGGAAAGAAATAAGTGGTTTTCCTTAATGCAGAATCCAGGCTTTGAAAACCACTTAAACACATAAATATATGTGAAAAGTAATATCCAAACAAGTATGTATTTATGCATCATTTATATAATCATGTTGCTCAAAGGCTATATTACTTCTCACACTTCTACCTCAGAACTAAAACAATTAATTTCTCTTCCCATTTTTTCCCTATTACTCTCTTACATCTATTTCAAATCACAGAATATTCTAAGTTGGAAGGAACCCACAAGAATCAAGTCCAGCACTTAAGTTAGTGGCTCATATGGGGATCAAACCTACAATCTTAGCATTGTTAACATTGTGCTTTAACCAAATGAGCTAATTTTTATGTCTGTGCTGCTGTGAAGTTAAGCAGTTCCTATTAGTTAGGCTACTCCAACAGTGTAGAATTAGAATCTCTGCCAAGGTTTTCCATCATAAAGGAGTTAATTGGACTAGTCTACAAGAACTGAAAGTTAATCACTACTCTCTTAGCACAGAGCAAATCATGAACTTTGCACGTTTAGTCTGGTAGTTTTTTCCTGAAAAAGATAATAAAAGCAATGCTTTCCAATACTACTCTTAAGTTACTTTGAATGTGTATAATATATATATTTAGTTTTCTTAGTGGTCTTATGCCAACCAACAAGTAGCATTCATTGACAAGTTAATAACTAGAAAACATGTTTGTCATTGGAATGGAATTGGACATTAAGATAAGGGAGGAAGAGGACTCACCATCCTTCACCTATTATCTAGCAGTTAAGCAGTCGCTAAACTGAATTTCCAGTTTGAATCTTTGTATGGTGGAATACCACACCAATACTGAAAAATATTTCAGGAAACTGTGTAAAATGAGAATATATTCCCTTTTGTAGATTAGAAGAGAAAAAACTGACTGCATACCAGAAAAAAGGGAAGAGAAAAAGTACAGGGCAGGAAAGTGTAGGTGTCAATTCCCTGGCACCAGCTGCTGTAGGATGAATGCCCTTGAAAGCAGACAGAACAGTTCTGTGTTGGTGCATTGGTGAAGTACTAGGAGGAAATGAAAATATTTTCAAAGATGAGAGCCTTGGGGCAAATTAATCTTCCTTTTTCCTGAGTGAGGACCTTATTTAATAACAATTGTATACAACTGCCAAAGTACAGAAGTTAAACTGTTCTGAGCATCATTTGATGCACTAGAATGCTCATTGCCATTTCAGGGATAGAAGTGTCTCCAGTTCCTGGAAATTCTGAAGACAGTTTTGCATACTGCTGGCATTAGCAATGAGGTCTAGATATAAAACAGGTACAGCACTTCAAGGCTAGGCAACACATCTTGGGTAGTGAATATAGATGAAAAAGCATACAAATTCTCAGATTCTATATCCTTTCTCCAGATCTGTTGAGATATTCTCCTTATAAACATGTTTTCATGAATACTTAAAAATCAGATGCTTTTTTAAAAATGCCTGTTTTCTACAGCACAAATGAAAACAGACAGAGAGGTCACTATGCTGAATTTGTACCAGTGACAGGTCCTCTCATCCCCACAAAATTTTCCCGAAGCAGAGAAGGTTACTTGATATACAGAAATAGAATGAGACATAGGAAAGAAAGATAAATAGCTTTTGAAATTAAAATAATGTTATGAAGTTCAAAGCCTTCTTTTTTCTCTTGTTCATGCCAATTATTCTCATATTTGCTGAGTTCTGCTTCTGGTTCTCCAGCTGAGTTCTGACATGTCCTGTACAACGTTAATTTTTTGTTTCTGCTTGAACCATCTTTATCACAGTTCTCCCAAAAAGTGTTTTGTTTTCGAATGTGTTTATGTAACAAATGACAAAATTTCAGTGCCAAAGTTATGAAATTTCTTCATAGAATAGCAGCCACCACTAACACACAAATCAATTATATTTGTGGCAGCAGGACTTTGCGTGACTGGACTCAGATATCTTAAAGCCCTTAAAATTGCATGCTTTATATGCTCACAAGGACAGATATGGTTGTGACTCATCAATTCTCTATATTGCAATAATTACTGTAAAATATACCATTAATAAAATATGCAGTTATAGAGCAAAAATGCCTAAACAGGTGGATTATAAAAGTGTCTATGTAAATTGTCCAAGGTGCCCAAAAGGTCTGATATTCTGGAAGTAGAATGAACATTTCAACAGAACAATTAAAAGACACCTTCAAGTGTTTCTTTTTGTTGTCATTTTAAATCAACTTGGTTGTCATGATACTATTAGAGGATTTTAGCAGGTATTGAGGCACTGATCTAACTCTGCAACTTTCAAAGGTGTTTCATCATTACACTTCTATTTCTCTAAATATCATTTGAAATTCCAGATGCTGGAAAGGTGGTAAAGATGATGAAATAATATTAAAATTTTATTTTCTTCCTTTTACATCAGTAAGAATATCAATTAACATCTGGTGAACTGTGAAACAAAAACTTAAGTATTCTTTCAAGACTTCAATACTTTAGAATACCACTTTGAATTTTACTGGCAAAACACAGATTCTGGAAATGGTAGTCCAAAAAAACCTGTTCCTCACACTGCTTATAGTCTTATTTATTTTGTAGCTTGCAGTCTGACTTTATAACTGAATTCCAGACTTTTTATTTCACTTTTACAACAGATTTCATAGCAATTTCCTCAAAAATTTGCAGAGCATTGCTTTCAATAGACTGCCTATTTCAAAGTATGAGATTGTTACTCTAATGTTTGACTACCAACAGGAAAGAAAAGCAGAGGGCTCTACTTCTTTCTTTCTGAATTTGACAGATTTAGCTTGGAATAAAGAATCAGGGATTAATTCATGCTGAAATTAAAAAGTTGGCATGAAAAAAATTATAATACAAGGTATCAGTGGAAGTCTAAGATGAACATGTTAGTGTAGACTATAGAACTCAGAATTCTTTTTTAACTTCAGTAATTTTCTGAAATTGAAAATTTTCTGGATTTTAGAGAATATAACTATCAAATTTTGATCCTCATAAAATAATTTTAAAAAATTATAACCTGAAAAGTAATTTAAAACCATGAAAGACATCAAAAGATTTATTTAGAAACCTACAACATGTTTTTACTCTTTTTAATATGTTTCTTCTTAGTTTTGGAATCCTATCCCCAGAAGTTAGTACCTGACATTAATTCACAGACTATTGAAAAGTCACTTGATTTTGTTACTGGTGAAAATTCTTCTCCTTTAGGAGTAAATATTGATTAAAAGAGAAAAAGACTTTCATCAGTCCTAGTTAGTCTGTGAAGCACCTAGAATCTTCAGAATATATAAATATACCCCAAGGTAAAAAGTCTTTCATACTGAATTGACAAACTAAGTGTATCACAGATCATTTATGCCCTGCTTCTTGGGAAACAAATAGAGACAACCTCAATCATTAAGAAATTTCTCTGGAAAAAATGAAACAGCAAATGCACTCACAATACTGCACATTCTATTATAATATAGAATATTGCACAATGCAATACAATATTGCACACAATTATGCAAGGCATTCTACTGGCAAGCTGAAATATTTTATTGATAATGCATCTGAGAACACTACTAAGCTTTTTAAAGCTTGCTTACTACCATTTCCATAATGTCATTCTGTGCCAGATTCAGTGAAATCTTAAACACATCAACCTACATGAATCCAGAGCCTGTATTCTGCTGCCTCTAGCTTGACCCAATTAGTTTGAAAACCTTGGCCAAAACTTATCCCTTGACATTTTGTAATCAAAAGCTGCTGCCACCATCACTTTATAGGTACTCAAGAAGGCTGTTTGTTTTAAAAGGCTCCAAACTGCCATGATAAGCAATTATGGTGCCATTTTTTCAGCTCCACAGAAACCCAAGGCAGAGGACAGCACAGTTGCTGTACTGTCTACTTGACAGAATACAAATAACTTGCTAGTTTATTGGATTAGGGCTTCTTTAGACAGAATACAGCTTTATAAATCCTTGATCTTTACATCTCCAGCCTTTGAAAGTTTTTTGCATATCTGAAGGAAAAAATAAACTCACCATCCATTCTCTAGTAGCAGAAAAGTGAGATGACACATATAAGAAGTCAAACAAAAGTATAAGAATTTGTGAAGAAGTTTCATGGGAAGTACTTATTTTCTGGAAGTGTTAATGAAAAAGTGTAGTTAAAAGTGTATCTTAATTATGTGGAATATTTGCAAGTTTATCCAGAAACATATCATATAAACACTATTTTCCTTTTATCACCACTTCATAATAAAGTTCATATCCAATTATGTCCTACATTTTCCTTCTGTGTTCCATCTTTCTCTGAAAACTTCCCATGATTTATGTTATGGAAACTTTTCTATTTTGCCAGAAGGCTGCAACAGGGACACTGATGTTAGAGGTGTTAGGATGTACTTCTTCAGTCCTACTGAACACTGGCAGAAAATATTAATAGTAGCCACATAAAAATTTTTTCAACAGATATTCTGATGCAGTTACTTTCATGACTAGTGTTTTACATTTGGGAAAGAGTTTTAATGGAAATGAGAGCTTAGACTTTGTATTTAAAGTTTGTTGGTTTTCCTTAGTGGGCTATCCTTCCTGCCTCTTCCTGCTGTTTTTGGAGTTACACTGATGTCTTATCAACAAGAAACAGCAGTTAAGTAAATGCTCAGTGTGTACACCAATAATATTAAATTCTTCACATTTTATGGAACTTTGTCTTATCAACTGCTTCTAAATTTTCAGTGAGTGATTTTAGAATTGTGGCAGGTTATGAATAACATAAATTGAAAATATTGCCTATACAGTGCATGAAACAAAATATCCCTCACTTCTGCTACATCTTAATGCACTATTTCAATCTGGTACAGACAAAAGGAAACCTCCTGAGATGATCTAAACAGTCTGTTTAAAAAGAGCTAGGAGGTAACCTATTTCTGTTAACTCCAAAATATAAATGAGCACAAAGATCTTTAATGCTTTAGAAACCAAGAAAACCATTCTTCATCAGATACAACCCTCCCCAAAACAGAGCAAGAAGGAATTTGCTGAGACACTAGGCAAATAAATCACCTCTCTCCTCAGTAAATACAAGGAAAAACCCACAGCAACACAGTGTGAAGGAACCTCTTTTATAAACTGCAACAACAAACAGTGCAACTGCAAATAACAGCATGCAACATACATGTTTAATGCAACAGCATTAAAGTCAGATTCTGTCCTGGGGTGTCCACTTAGGAAGGCTGTTTTAACAATCCTGATACATGATTAGTTAGGAAAAGATCTCACTGTTACTCTGGAAGTGCATTTTGAAACACACACTGCTAAGAGAAAAGCCTTTCATGAATTAACTTATCCCTGAGAATGCTTGATTTACAACACCGCTTTTTTCAAAATCTATGTGGGTTACAGAAGTAGCAGCTCCTCCTCTCATCAGATACAGACTTATCCAGGATCATACCCAGAACCTGTTGTTAACAGGCAACAAAAATTCCCCAACTCTGGGTTAACCACCATTATTTAGCACTGCCCAAAACTGTGGCAGGCTATGAATAAGATGAAATTGAAAATTTTGCCTATCTAGTGCATGAAGTAAACTAAAATAGCCCTCAGTACTGCTACATCTCAATGCACTATTTCATTTTGGCACAGACAGAAGGGAACACCATGAACTGATCTACAGCTACCACTGTGGAGTCTTTAAACTCAAGGGATTGTCCAGATCAAAACAGAAATAAAGAGTCCATTTTCTGGACAGGTGGGAAGAAGACAGTCAAAGGCCTTTGCTGCCATGAAGCTTCACCTTCCCCCCAAGGCCCATCTGTTCTGACAGGAGAGAATGTGGAGAGCAGACATTCTGTATAAAGTAAAGTGGGCAGCAGGGGGACATGGCGGGGGTTGGTGTGCCAAACCTTTTACTCCTCTGCAGGTTCATACTGCAGCTTTTCCTCAGTGAACAAGAACACGTACTGGAGTCAAACTCCATGAAATAACTAAGAAGTGATAGGAAATTTTGTCTTTTGTTTACAGTTCAAGTACCAAATGAGACACAGACTCCCATGCACTTACAGAAAATCCCATTTACCATCCCTGGTACAAGGTTCGGCCCAGGCTGGAGCACACCAGAAGAGACACAGGATGTGACAAGACAGAGAGGGAAATGCAGGAGAGGAGAAAGCTGGAAGCAAGGGAAGGAAACTCTGACCTGAAGAAACACTGAAACCGTGGGAGATAAGTGGGCAGAAGGTGCAGGAACAAGTGAGTTTCCCTTCTCCCATTACCCCATAACTGCCCCACAGGGACCCTGCTTTCCCTCTGGCCTGGACCATGACCTGGTGTAGCCCACACTCTCCTTCACCAGGCTGCTGGAACTCACCTGGAAGGCCAGCCCAGACCTTGGCCCTGGCAATCCCAGCTCCTGCAAGGGCCAGACAGCCACCACAGCTGCCACCCACCTGGTGCATCCAGGGTGAGCCTGGACTGAGGAGCGAAATGAGAGGGATGATAAAGACCCAGAAAGCCACGAAAAACAGATATAAAGGTATAGCTGGGGTATTTTTAGGGAAAGGAGCAGGTGACAGGAGGGGGCAAAAGAGGTGCTTGGAGAGGAAGCCAAGAATGCTCACCCAGATATTCACCCTGCTTCAAACAATGCAGCCACACACGGACCCCAGTGCTTGTGGATCATTTGATCACATGTTCTCCTGAATCCCACCACATCATAGTAACTCACTGCTCTCCTCATATTGGAAGGAGAAGGGGAGAAGAGGTAACACTTCTGAAATGCATTTCCTTCCTCTCCTATCTGCCTACCTGTCTTTGAAACCAGGCATAAAATGATTTAGTAATTTTAAAGGAAACAAATAAAAATGGTTTCCTAGCAACAGGATTTGCAGTATTGGTCTCTGAGGAAATTCTCCTCCATGTTTTCAAGGTTTTGCCCATTTACTAATATAGAAATAAAAGTACTCACATCATATTAACGTGATTTGTTTAAACAAGGACAAGTCTCTACTGTTTTTTGGGAACAGAGGTGTTGCAAAAGATGGTGTTAAAAGAGTTCACGTTACTGAAAAAAACCGAGAAATTTCAGAACTTTGCAGCAAACACCTAACATACCTTCAGCACATATAATTTCATTTAATCATACAGTGTATTATACCCCCTCCTACAAACATAAAAAATTCTATTTCAAAACACAAACTTAAGAGTACCTGGAACTTCAGAACAGCTAATCAAAATTCAAATAAGCTATAAATTAGACAAACCTTTTGACATTACAACGGAAAAGGCTACAAAAGATATTTCATTTCTTCAGCATCAAAAGAGCTAGGGAAAAAAAAATCTTAGCAATTATGGATAAAGAAACAGAGAACAGAAAATAAAGCATAGAAAGGTATACATCCATGGAGTGTGTTGAATGTAAATGTTTTGTTCCCTATTACAAGAGAAGATATTACTGTGCTAACACAGAATCATAGAAGCACTGTGGTTTGAAGGGGCCTCCAGAGATCATCTAGTCTACCCACAAGCCTGACACTGCCAAGTCCACCACTAAACCATGGACCTAAGGGCCATATCTACAGATCTTTTACCGCCAGGGTTGGTGTCTTTGCCATTTTCATGGGAACTCTGTTCCAATGATATACTACCCTTTCAGAGAAGGAATTTTTCCCAAGATCGCTTCTAAAAATAAGACAAGCCAATCAAGACTATAAAACAGTTTTCAAATCAAGACTATAAAACAGTTTTCAAAAGCAAAAAGACTTCAAAAGTAAGAAGACTCATCTTCAGCATGCACCAATTTGTGAAGTCTGTAAGGAAATGAAAGGCTGTGTATTTTCTATAACACATTGTAAAGGCCAGCTCATCCCTCATGCTAAAACTGGCAGTTACAGGAGCATCTGAGCTCTTATCATTCATGCCTGCTTGAAGATTGGAAGGCTCTCCTGGGCACTCAGGTGAAATCTATCTATCAGGAGGATTCTCTGCTCACCTTATAAGAGATGAGCATCTGAGACCCTTCATCCCTGCAGCAATCTCTGAGCCATCTGTTAATCTTGCTTGACTTCCTCTACAATTTGCCTGCACATCAGACAGCAGAGTATTACAGACTTTTACAATCTAAGTTAGATTAGTTTAGAGTGTGTTGGGCAATCCCAAGCTGTTTTCAATTAGCTGTTGTCAGTTATTAAGTAATTTAACCTAAATAAACCCTGCCAGAAGTAAATATTTACCACCTGCCTGTAGCTGAATAAAATACCAAATCTGAAGTTGAAAGAGGAAGAAATTGTAGAGAGTATGATGTTTAGCCATTCCCACCATGAGACGAATTGCTCTTATGCTTATGTTTCTCTAATTGACTGCTATAGTTTTGTATATAACTTAATGGAGTTTTAATTACCCTTATTCAGCACTCAAAATACTTTGCAGTTAGTTTATGGATTACTTCTGCTGTCTTGCTCACCATCTAATTAGAAAACTGTAAATGCGAAGGAGGTCCTAGAGTTTTTGCCTTTATTTTATGAATAAGAAATGTGTTTGGCAAAGTCCAATGTTCTGTGAGACTGGGCTAAATCCAACAACTAAAAGCTTATTAAATGAAATAAAGTGGGTTTGCCACTGGCAGCTATTCCAGTCTGGCTGCTTTTCTAAAAATCATGGTACTGTAAACTGCCTTTAATTATGTATTCACACTTCCTACCATTTATTATACAAGCAAGAACAGTTTCTTGCTGACCACATTTAAATTGGTCATATATTTTTTTTATTTTATGATTCATAGAAATAATGAATTTTTATCTGAAAAGCTTCAGATTAAAAATTCATGATGCAAATATGGCACATTTATGTAGTTAGCCAAGTTTCTGTTCAGCCACTGCTTCATTTTTCAGGGAACAGCCAATTCCAGTTCCCATCATTACAATTCACTGGCTCAGCTGCCGGCAATGAAACAGAACCAGCTTTGTTTAAACAGTGTTAGTACCATACTGGCAGATTGATAACTGGCATAGAAAAAAAAAAAGCTGACTGTTCATTTCACTGATCATGTAGAAAACTGACTCAAAATGAAGAAAATTGATTCTATGAACTCCTTGAAACAAGCAAACAAAATAAATAAACAAATCAAAAACCAAAAAAAACTGTTTTCGGTGAACAGAAGTTGTTGCTCCTCCAAAAAACATCTCATTTGCTCTTTGATTTTTTCAGATGCCTTTAAATTGAATGCATATTTCTTTCTTCTTTTAAAAAGTTCATACTGGAAAACTTAAATCTTGCATTTTCAGTATGTGTAAATGGAACGAAGGAAGATAAGTAGTCATCAAAAAATGTTCAACAACTTTGACTCAAATTTGCAGATACTGCTAGACATGAAAACACAGTTGTTAGCTAAGGTTTTGATCAAAAAAGCTTTCACATGGCATTGGGTATCATTGCCGTAGCAAATACTTAGACTATGTTGATTATATAACTGGCAATTTTCCCTGTATCTGCAGCAAAGATTTGAGCATCATCATTCATGGTTACTCAAGTAACTTTAATAATGTGAATTTTTTCATTAATTAAGAAAATATATCCATTCCTTGGAAACTTGAGACAATTTTCCTTTCTCATTGCTGCATTCATATCAACCTATGAGAAAATGGAGCCTGGTTCAGTCAGCTGAAACACACATAAACAAGAAAAAAATAAATGTAAATAGCAAACACAGAGAGAGAATGCTTAAAAAAGGAACACCTAAAACCTCATTTTACAGACCATAGGTTGAGAGACTTGAGACTCAGTCTGTGTCTGAGTTCTTACCTAAATAAAATGAATGCAAGAGAGGGACAGACAGATATATTATGGCATTCTGGAAGCAAGACTAGTGATTTAGAATTATATCCCTGATGTTGTGCTGTTATGCATATTTTATATTTGCAATTTGCTTGTTGAAGCACCATAGTGCATTGTTTTTCAATACCTTTTCGAAGAGCACCAACCCTTAATATTTTTATAGAATATTATATGTCAACAATGTTGCTGTCTCTGAAGACCTGTGCTTTAATCATGCTTGCTGAATAGAATTTTAGAGTCAAAAGGACATGATGTGAATGCTTTTTGCAGCTCAGCTAATAAGAACAGAATAGTTGTCTCCACTCATAAATTCCTGCAAACCGTTGCTATAAGGGAGTTGAAGAAAATATTTGCTGGATTTCTGAAGACTTGCACCTGTAACCAGTTGTCTAATTATTGCAGTGAGAACAATCTGACTCCAGTTAGATTGTAACCTGCAGAAGAAGCCTGACTCTATTCAAGAGCAGGGTTAAACTGTTAAATATTTTCAATTTTATTGTTGTGCATTAATTATCCACTACAAATCCTGAAGTAAACATTTTGAATTACTTAGAAAACAGGAAAATAGCCTTCATTCCAATATACAAGTTTCTGTAATATATGTTTGCTAATATTCTGTTTATATTTATAGTACTAGATGTAATCTGAAAGAAGAAAATATTTTAAAAATACTAGTTTAGGCAAAAAAAGGCATAATATGGAACCTAATTCCCACTTATTCTTTAGTATGAAAAGAGAAATGGCATTACAAAGGGCATATGAAGGACATTGATCTATTAGAGCCAGTCCAGAGGGAGCCACCCCGATGATTCGAGGGATGAAGCACCTCTCATACAAGGACAGGCTGAAAGAATTTGGTTTATTCAAACTGGGAAAGAAAAGGCTCCAGACTCACTGAATTGAAACCTTAGAGTACTTGAAGGGAGACTTCAAGAAAGATGGAGAGACAATCTATACAAGGGACAAGCGAGTGGTTTCAAACCACAGTAAAGTAGGTTTAGATTAGATATTAGGAAGAAGTTGTGAGGGATTCTTTAAATCTTTATTAACCAGTCTTTATAAATTCATTAAATGCAAACAGTAGTATTCTCACGCAAGTTATTCAGAACAAATTAATTACATAACAGCTTACACATCATGTGAGCAAATGTGTAGACCAATAAAACAGACAAATCATCCTTTAGTGTCTATATACATTAAAGGTGGCTGCAAAACAAGCTCTGGCTCATTGATTTATCTTGCTTCTGCACCTCATGACTATCCAGGATAGTAAGTGGATTGTTCCCTCTCAAAAGGGGCAGGGGCGGGAGGCAGTGGGGAGAGGGGAAGTAAGAGATCTTTCTATGACACCAATCACTGGATATATCCTCAAAATAAATGTTAAAATATTTATCATATCAGTTCCTACAGAAAAAATGGTCTACAGGGGACTAGACTAATAGAGTCAGAAGGATGGTAGAGCATGGGCAGTCCTGCAGACACAAGAAAGAAATGCTAGTTGACACCAAGGCGGCTGAGCTCCCTGTGACAGGAATGAAATGTGAACATCAAAGCTGGTAAACAAATGTAATCTGCTATATCATTAGTTTTGATCCCTATTTAAAAGCTGAGACAGGAACAATAAAAGTTGTATATTTACCTCATGGGACACGATTTCATGACAGTGCCTTATTAACGTACCCATTGTAACACCTTATCAAAGGAAACCTATTAGAGACATAAGCTGAAGACCATAAATCTCAGGTCTGCCATGAAGCAACACTGTGATTATGCTCCATAAATTGCAGTTACTGCCATTGTCTGGCAAACACCAAGTTGTCTGACATTGCAGCACTGATATTGCTGAGGGTTTCGCTCCTCGCATTTCAGAAGGAACTCGTTTGGAATTCATAAATTCTACCATCAATTTCAGTGGCTGTTGAGATCAGAACTGAGCTCTTCTGGGAAGCCCACCCACCACTCTTGCCTGGCAAGTGAATACTTTCAAAACAACACCTTTCCTTCTCTTTTGTTTAGCATGGCTTGACAGTGAGTACAACAGTAAATTCCTAGTTGTCGGCCTGCATTACATACTGCATCACCACATTCAGTGATTCAACTTGAAACTGCACCTCTGGGGTTTCAACTCATATACCCACTTTGGAGATGACTAAGCTATATTTACATGGAAAGGCCTAGGTACACTAATTAACACACAGAGAAAAGAGTATAACAGCAGGCCTCCAAAAATATCTCTACATAAAACGTGTTACTATGACAGAGAACAATTTCAACATCTGTATAGGAGTTTATTTTTTAAGAAAACATATCAAATTAAAACACTTGAGCTGAGGGTAAATAGCAATATATATATCTGCTAAAAAATAAGCAACCTTATCATATACTTTTTTCTGAATCATTCCTATCAAATTTCTTTAAACTTGGGTGAGTTTAAAGAAATTTAAAGAAATTACGTGAGTAATCCTTGGTCTGATATACCAGGAGATCTACAAAAAAGAAGGAAGGTCGTACACTTCAGGGCTAATTATATTATCAATTTATTTCAGAATTGCAATATAAATTTAATTATGCTTTTTAACTACATAAAAGTTTAGAATTTGTATCAATTTATGTAGAGATGTAGTAAAATAATGTCTAAAATTTACATTACTATATATAAACAATCATCAAACAGCAACTTTAAGCTACTGATGAAATTTTCTCCTATTTTCTGTTGATAATTAATCACTTATCCACTTATCTTTTGATGTGGAACACTAGCTCATTACATTCTTTTAGGAACTGTAGTTTAAATATTATTTATGAAAAACATGCTTAATAAATTTCACCACATCAGGAGGAATTATATAGAGTCCACATATTGTATAGTGCTGTGCTTTGTCCTCAGACATGTTCCTTTGCAGTTTTACTTGTCCAAGAGCAGAACTTCCCATATATAAAATTCTAAATAACAAATAGGTTATTCAGCTAGAAAGAAAAATACATATGTCTTCCCAATATTAGCTAAAATTTTCTTCTTTGTTTTTTTCTTAGGAAATGTAGAAAAAATGCATTTCATTTTAATACTCTCTTTTCTTATACATACATAAATGTAGTAAATACAGTAAAAGACAGATTAAGCTGTATTAAACTAGTCATTTTTTGAAAGTCACTTATAAGGCCTTGAATGATTCTGTAACAGCCTGGACCACTTCTGGTCTATATAGGACCCAAAGCTTGAGTACTTCATTTTGATGTGTCTCCTGCCCCATTTTCTGCAGAAACAGTATTTCTCCCCAGCATAGAAGTGTAGAGCTGAAGACAAATTACTATAATTTCTATATTCTGCTTTTCTTTTGATCATCATTTTCTGTGTCCTTTATACCTTGTTCTACCCAGAGAATAGGAAAATATACTGTATATATTTCATAATGAAAATTAGTCACAGAATAGTTAATTATTAATAAAGAGCAAAGGGATAATTTTCAAATTTAAAAAAAATTATTTGAGCAGCTCTGCAATTAGAAACACTGTCTCTAGCTGAAGTTATTACAAAAAATAGATAAATCCTCTAACAGTTCTTTAATATCATTGTCACATAATCTGTTTTATAGTCAATTATAAAAACACTGTATTTTTCTGTTAAATGTATGTAGATAATGTTTGTATTTAAATCTTGAAATGAATGTCTGTGTTGCATTAAAAATAATACGGTAGTGTTTTAATATTAATTTGTAAAATGGATTCTGGCCATTTATTATTACTTTTCTATACTTGAGTAAATGCAAATAAGGAAGGATGATATGGTTGATTTTTGCACAGCTTGTTTGACTAAATTTCACATAGGAATGATGGTCCAGGAACTACTTCCTTCCAGAGTAAGAAACTTAGCCACTGCTGGGACGCAATGTTTTTCCATGAGGTTTTCATACCTCCAGATTTTGTATTACTGTAGAGATGACAAAAGCAATTGAAATTGTTCAGGAACTGGACTTCTTTGTAGGCCCTTTAGCAAAGCCATTGCTGTGGGCAAAATATTCTGTGAGTTGACAAACCAAGTAATCACCAAATATCTTCCACTCAGTTGCAGTATAAAGTCGACTTTTTAGAATGTGCAGAGGCAGAGCATAGAGGCTGGGTTCCAAAACAAGGCTACTTTGCACCATTCAGCACTGCAAGGGTACTTCTATATGAAATAATATGTTCTGTTTTGACACTCATTTAGTGTAGATTTCTGGCATCTTTTAAATGCTTACATCTTACCATAGTAATTACAAAACCAAACATAACTGTTTATATTAAAGTACCTGGCATCCAATTCACTTGGAATCAGTAGTTGTGCCTATCCCACACATGTTCTTTCAGCCTTCTAGACTCTTCAGTAATTACATTAATCCTTTCAGGAAATTTTCCAGAATAGTTGATGTTATAAATTGTGTTCCCTTTTCTGCTGCTCTGTGACACACTGCAATGAAGTCACTGAGGAGCCTCCAGCTTTTTACAGATAATCAAAAGTCTTCACATTAAACACAGCAGACATATTGATTCTTCTTAATTTTACTTCCCTGACACTTTGTTATTGTCCATACATTTCAGGGAAAATTACAAGTGTCAAGTGTAATATGCAACAATAAACACATTCAAATAAACCCCCCCCAAATTTGAAAGTTAAGGAAGAAGAAAAGACAAAGGAAAAAAAGGTATAAAATAAACATTATATGTCCTTATGTCTTTATATTGATGGGCAGTATATTGAAATCATTTTTGAGGGGCATACTACAACATCTTTTCATTCATCATTTTACCTCAGTATAGAAATAGAAAAAATATTTATTTAGTGAGTTGAAAACTTCTTTTGTGTTTAACATGTGAAATATCTGATTTTTAATGCAGCATTTCAGAAAAAAAATATTGAGAGAATAACTGGAAACTAAGAGAATAAGCTGGGTATTTCTAGGGTTGATATTTTGTTTGATAATGAGATATCTAGAATTTTTTTTCTTATTAGTTCACTTCAGGAAGGTAAATTGCAGCCCCTTCAAAGTTTTCATTAGATAGCCTATTATTCCCTTGAAAGAAATCACACTCTATGCATTATTCATTAGGGGTAGCAAATCTTCAGAGCAGTCACACAGGCTGCAGTATCACAGAACTACTTAAAATTCTATGTCTTCTCCCTCCATTTCTGCTGAATTCAGCGCTGATCTAATCTCTGTGTATACTTCAATATCTCTGGTTAATTCAGATATTGCAAAGCTGATGAAAATACATATTTTAATTAGTGTTGGATATAATAATCTCACTTTTATTTCTCAAATACATGTAGCTCAATCTCTGTGTGATATTTTGATACTTTTTTGGTTTGCTTTTTGTTTGTTTGTTTGTTTATGTTGGCGTATGTTTGTACACATCCATATGCAGTGGATGTCTAAAGAGAGTGTTTTACTGATGCTCTCCCCTGCTTGTCTCCTAGTGTTTATTTTTTCCAGGAGTCTACTTTATGTAGACTCTTGGAAAAAACTTTATGTAGACTCCTGGAAATCTTAAGAGCTTTCTGCACTCATTAAGACTATTGCTGTGTGCTTCCCTCACAGTTTCCTGCCAGCTGCTATGTTACACTTTATAGGGAAAAAGAGACAAGTCTTTCATTTGAGTCAGATGATGGCAGCTCTACAAAGTGTATTCAAAAGGGTGTTGGAGATGAGCTAATAAAATCAACTAGATTACCTGGGTGTTCTATTTTCTCTCTCTATCCTATAGATAGATCTTCTAGACAATATAATACAAGATCAGGCAAACCATGTATTTCAGCAGAAAGGCCACTGCATGGAAAGGTACAGACCTTCATCCTGTTCATGACTGGGCCATTGACCTTCCACAAGCCCCTTCTATTTTCGTTTTTTTTCCCTCTGCCCAGCTCTCACTCATGTCATTTCTGCTTAGCACACAACTAAGAACACCAGAGCTGTCATTTGCTATGCACATGCTATTCAAATACTAGCAAAACCCTCATCAGGGAAACTTCAGTATATAAAACCCCCAAATTTTAATAATTGCAAGTTGCTGATTTTTACCTCATGTAAGTCACCTCACATCATCTTCTTTGCTTTTTCTCTCACTTTTCCTGTTACTATCTTTTCTGGCAACTCTCAGTTCTTTTAAGTGCAAAACCTTTGGGAAGAATTAGAAGGGATTCATGGTTCCTTCTAAAGCACAATACAAAATCTGCTGATTTAATCCTTTACCACTTTTCAAATGATTGTGTATGTGTTACCTTAACTGCTGGCAGCATATAAGGCATTCTTCCTGACACTTCTGAAGCTGGCTAGGTTGGTTAACAGAGATGTTCCAAATCCCAAAGTACCTCTTTAATCAATAAAAATTTTTGCTTAAGTTGTGAGGTGCAGATTTTAACAACAGTCTTTTGCTTAATATTATTTTTTAAATTTTCTGATAGTACTACTTATTATTACTTACTTATTCTTTTTGATCTCTGAAAAAACAAAAACTTTGACAAACAAGAGGATATCTATGAGTCCATGTAAGCTGCTTAAAGACAAAGCAAGTGATATCCTGCAAAATATACTGAAACAAATTGTAGCTCTATAAATAAAAAAATAAAACAAAATCAGAGAGGGGAAATAAAGTACAAGACAGTTATGCAATACTAACTAGAAGAAAATATTGTATTATCCTTCCCTTCAAAAGAAGAGGTGATGGTTGTTTGTGGGATTTTTCCCCCAATTTTTAACACAGGCATGAGGTGGTGTCAAAATATGTAAAGAAATTAAAACCGGCAAAATACAAATTATTCTTTCTAGCCTGAATGCAAATGGGAAAAGCAGAAGAAGGACTTGTGTTCTAAATTATCTCTGTACATAATTTCCAAAACTAAAGCAGATAAATTCCAAGTCCTTTATACTAAGCAGTCACTCTGGAGATTCAAGCCACTTGCCTCAAAAATAATTTTGTACTTTATTATCTAAGTAGTCTATAGTGAAGATTTTAATAATACTTACATTAAAAAAATCTTATCACCAGTAATGCATACCTAAACACATTTATTAAATCAAAAATTTAAATTCATATTAGAGAAATGAGGTTTAAAATTTAAGTTTCTTTAATTGTGTACAAAAAGGCCGACATTATAATTTTCATCAACCACATTAGTTTTGGTGCAATACTGACCAAAGACATTTTATCATTTGACATGATAAAAAATGTCTTGAATTATATAAGAATAAGATCATGTAGAAAAATTTTCAAAATATCACTACAGTGGTTTTTATTTTGTGTTTTAATTTAGAGAATTCAGATTCTAAGTAATATGAGGATGTTAAACAAGAATATAAGACCTTCATTTTACCCATATTGTCTCAAAGAGATGGAAGATTATCTACAGTTCTGAGTATGGGACTAGAAGGAAGTGTCTTGAACTGAGGCAAATGATTAGAATTCATATTTTGCAGAAGATAAATTTTCCCATTAAATATACAGACACTCATGTATACTGAATGTCACTAGGGATTAACATAATACTTCTATTAGTAACGCTAGCTTATCTAACTGAGCGACACTCTGTAGTCAAGAGCAAAGTATTGGAAGGGTGAAAATGAGCTTAAGTGTTTCCAAAATGGGTTAGGGAAGGAGAGTGACCATTTCCACACGCAATTATTTAGCCTTAAGTGGACCTCCCATAAAAATTCTCTGTCCTTACATAACTGGTTGACCTCCCTTCTTTCTATGTGTTTCAGAAATTTCTCCTTTTCTCCATCATGCAGCTCAGTCCAAACTCTGCCAAATGAAATAAGAAAAACTAAAATTTTATCATGGAATCAAGGAAAACTGAGATTTTTGCCTCAAGACTTAACTGAAAAAATAACTCTTGTTTATACTTCTTTCAATGTAACGTAAATTATAAATAATAAGTCCAGTATTTTATGTTGTTATAATTATTTGTTATTGCTACTGCAACTATTTTTTTAGCAGAAAAAATCCTTGCTTAAATGTTACATTAATAATTTAATTTTCATCTTTCCCACAGTTGTAATAGATATGGTGCTTCCACATAGAGAGATTTAACAAAGAGTATCCCTGCATACAAATGTATGTAAGTACATCGATACATAAGAGTACCCAAGCATACAAATGATATATGAACAATGTAGACTAATATGTGAAATGGATCACAGAAGGATCACCCTGATGTTCTCTCCCTGAAGAGAACAGTGAAAAATTTTCTTTTGTAAGCAATGGGCTTTTTGTTGGAAAGATGTTTTCACAGAGAAGTCCTGGTATTGCTTGTGTGTTTTTAAATAATGCTACCAAGCTGAAAATTTTGGTTTGTGTCAATCATCATAGTATAAAAGCACATTAACCTGAGTGAGAAAGGTCAAGATTAATCAGTTCAATACAGGAGGGAAACTAAAAGCAACATAGCAAGGCAAGAAGCCAGGACATAAATAGATGAATCTTTAAAAAGTGTCTCTGAAGTGAAAAATCCTGATGATCTCTGACTCAAATTTTCTGAGTACAATTTTATCTGACTGGTTTTTAGTTTTTCTGAATCATGTAGAGAAAACATAGTGTCTATATATTACTCTGTACTCTCAAAATTGAAGCAGAATGGAGAACAGTGGTAAAAATACTGACAGCTATAATTTTATCCTTGGATACGTAATACATATGCATACAGATAGAACTATCTCACTAGAGATATATATTTCAAATAAAGTTATTAGCTCATACTAGGAGAACAAAAAATAAAAAGAACACTTTCTCATGAGAAGAAAGAAGAGGAAATGTACTCTGTTGAAATCCGTTTCAGATAAACATATTAAATATCATAGTTTATTAGACAGAGAAGTATAAAACATGGTAAGTTAGATGTCAGGAGGGCCCATAACAAAAAAAATCACTTAGTGGCAAAATAAAATTCATTGATTCAGCATATAGGTCCCATCCTGCTTCTGACCTACACATGCTTCTGTGTCAAATCAAATCAAATCAGAAAGAGAGTAAACTGAAACAACTTTTTAAATCATTCCCTCAAACTCCATGAACAATTCAGGGATGCAGATTTAAATTTTTTTGCAAGGCAACAGCAGCATAATATAGCCAAACTGGTCTTCCTTGCTCAACTAGAAATTCATGATTAAATCTGACAAGATATAAGAATTTTCATTCTACAGGAACCTGATGGGAAAGGCAGTGCAGGAATATTAAATTTTGTAGCAGATAAAAACCCTGAAAATTTTCTAACAACCAAGATTTTAATTTGATATAACTTTATATATAAATATAAATAAATATTATATATAACTTATATAATATTATATATGTCTTTTAAATATTTTATATAACTTCATTTACAAAGTTTTCAAATAAAATTAAGCTTCAGTATACCTGGGCTCCTTGTTCCTTACTTACTCTTAGCAGGTTGATGAGGACCCAGAAGACCAGCTGCAGACTTTCCATCCCTCAGCTCTGCAACAGGTAATATGAGGAACATGACTAATTCAGGCAGTGGATGGAAGTGTACATCAAGGAAATTCCTGTCAAAGAATAGAAGCATTTAATTTTTATCAGACAATAAACACTTGCATTGAATCAATGTTTCATGAATTATCATGAGCTCAGTCATATGATCTCAGTCTAATGTTTCACACCCTCCAGAGTCCCTTTCTCTATTTTTATTTATTATTTCATGAAGACTTGTCGGAATAATGTATTTCATTTCTCAGCATTATCCAGGTAACTCAGCCAAAAGATTTCATTCTTTCCACAATGGGAATAACCCAATACATCATTTATTTCATAGCCTACCAAGACTTACCTTATTCAGCATTCAAAGGAATATTTTTATTTTGGTAGAAGTAGCTCATTATCATACCTTCTTAACAATTAAGATTTCTGTGTGATGGATTACCAGTCATAATCATTAGACATTTTTTTCCCAAAAAAGTTTTGTTCTATTTTTTCCTATATTAATCTTCATGTTACCTAATGAACAGGTTTTCAATTGACATCGCCTCATCAAAAAATACAGATAAACCTTTTTTTTTTTTTCCATTACTTACTTTCCTTGCCTTATCAGTGATTCTCAGAAAGTCTTATTTTTGGTTATTCCCTTCCCCACTTCTTTATAGAACTTATTAAAAAGCAATCACTTTATACATATTTTGTTCCCACTGAAAATAGTTCAGAGGCACTACCTGCCTTCTTCATTCCTTGTGTGTTTTTCTAGCACAGACGATTATGTTGAGACAGTCTGTCAGACAATTCTCCCAATTCCACTACTTTAAACATCTCAGCAGGCAAAACATAGGTGTCTGCCACCATCCCACATCCATGCCTCATCATCTTACCAACAAGAACTTCTACCAGAACAGTAGTCCCTTAGAGGCTGTTATTTGAACATTCCTCCTCCTTTTCTCAGATATTTTTTACTGAATAACTTTCCATAAAGTCATTACTGTCTGCTGATGAATACATTTTGATGGTCTGTTACACTCTGAATATGCCTAAATTTACAGATCTTTATCATCTAGTCCAAAATATAAACAGAATTTGGCTGTAAAACCCCTGCTGTGCTCCCACTGAGGTAAAAACTTCCTGTTGATGACTTTAGACATGAGTGCAGTAAAAAAAAAAAAAAAAAAAAAAGGAAAAAAGAATAAAACAAATTAGAATGGATTTTTTTCTCTAGACTGTAAAACATGTATAGGCAAAATTTACTAAAACATCCAATGGCTAATTTCTGTTTCACATATTATAGTAAAAATGTTCAGGTACTTTCCAACTGTAAGTTTTTACTAAGTAGACTCAGTAAAATTTTTAACAAGCCATAGAATTACTAGCCTTATGGCTACAGCTTTGGTCAACATTCTTTCTATTGTTTTTTGTCTTATTACCAGATTATAAGGATATTACACAAGAAAAGTGAGATCTCAAGGATCAGCTGTTGTGAAATATTTGTCCAAAAAGCATAAAGCAGCTCCATATAGTGAAAGCAGGGATAGTCCTTGTTATAATGCTAAAACCATTTGTCACTTTGGATAACACTTCTATGTTCAAGAAGGAATAAAAGTAACCATAGCTAAATCCTATCAGTGCCAAGTGAATTGCATTACGGTAACTTTTTTTTTCTTTTTCCGTTTCTTCACATAGCCAAACTACTTGTGTTTGAAGTTCATAAAGCATGTGAGAGGTGCTGAACAAATGTGTAATTATTTAACCAGAAAAAAAAAGGGTTATATTTAGAAATATGGATCCTTTTGAAATTTCTCTTTATTATTAAACTGGGGGGCAGACCAAAGACTCAGGATCATTCAGTTACTGCAAATTCTCTAAGATGTAATTGAAGCCTGATTCATAAATTAACAGAACATGGGTAAACTTAGGGAAAAAACTGAAGATTCGGTGAAGATACAGAGACCCAGGTCATGTACAGTAACTAGATCAGAAATGTCTGTGATACCAGAACAAAAAGATAACTTAACGCCATATATTTTGAATAAGAAAACTTGTATTTTTTCTTTATTTTTGAGTAGAAAGTTCTGAATTTCACAAATTTTTGCAGAATCAAAATTCTCAGAAGAGCGATATTGCAACATCATCAAAGAATTGTCTCTTCCCTTATGCATTTCAGTTGTGGACTTTGGGCACAACTCAACTAAACATCAGTGTGTTTTTCCAGGCTCATTTTCTAAATAAATATATGAAATATACATCTGGTAAGTTGATTTTGTTTTGGTTTTGTTGGTTTGTTTTTCTTCTTCCGGTATTAATTGCACTGCATTTCTCAACAGTGAACTTCTTTATTGTACTTTGGAAAATACTGACCCACTGTAATACTGACTTTCAAGAGTGATGCTACATTTCTGAGCCACAGAAATTCTCTCTCTACATGTTGCAGGGACAAGCCAAACTTCTACTGGCATTTTATATGTGTTTCAGTGATTCATCATTCACTGTGAATCCTTGAATTCCTACACACCCCCCATTTCCAATATTTGTGTCACTTTGAAGTTCTATAACTGGTGAGACATATACATGTTAAATATTATAACATCTAAATTATATTTTGGCATATTCAACACTGATTAAAGAGCCTAAACTTCCGTCCAGATTTTTGTCTCATAATTAAATTGATCTTGGGAGTTCAACTAAAAGTAATCAGGTCTGAAATTTTAATCTAATTGTACCAAAAGTAATCTTCATTACATTTTTTAATGTTCGTATTTAGGGAGAATATCATAGTACATCATAAAAATTTGTATTTATTACATCCTCATATTCATCAAGATCTCTCAGAGAATGAAAGTCTCTGCTTTCAAGAACTTTGTTCTATATAAAATCTTATTTTTCTACCTGTGGAAATGCTCCAAAGGGAATAATGCAAATTTAAGACTGCATGAAAGAAAGCTTGAAAAAAAGAAAGATTAAAAACTCCTAAGCATTCATATTTCTGTAATTTTTAAATTTTATTTTCCAGTATTTTATTTCTGTGTTGGTTTAACCTCAGGTAAGTATATGTTTCATCACTTCTAAAAGAGTTTTTGCGCCAGCAGCAAAAGTCTTCCAGAAGGCTAACAATGTTAAAGTGTTGATGTGAAGAACCCTCATACTCAAGTTTTCTGTATTCCAAAGTAATTACATAAAAACTATGGAAAATGTTTCCAAATATTTTTTTTTAATATATGATAATTCTTTGTGTTTATAAGTGTGGTTCTAATTTATACTATTTATATTTTTTCAACCTCAACAATGTTTATCTTCGTAGGCATACAATGACATCTTGTGGCTACTCCGTTGATGACTCAGTGATTAATATAATAAACATGTCTACTGACTCTGGAGAATTTTTACACATAAAGAGAAAAGTTATTCTCATTGAAGATCCTGTGTAAGACATCTGCCTGTGACAGTGGAGCCTGGCCTCTCTAAACCTGAGCAATCATTCCAGTTGCTCCATTTTTCTGTCAGTGGAAAATTTACTAATTAATTTTTCTTACGAAAAAATCTGTGAAAGTGGCTACACTGCACTGCCTAAGTGACAACTGAAAATCTTCAGGCTATCAAAATGTGATAGATGAGTTTAAATCTGGAACATTAGGAAGAAGGAACCAAACCTAAAGGAGTGATTTACTAAGTCAGGTCCAAAATAAATCCTTATGCACAAACTTCAGAGAGTTCTGGTTTAGCTGATTTTTTGGTTTTATTGTTTTTTCTTAGCTGGATGACCATTATATTGGTCATCCAGCTGCACCTCTTTTTCAAGATCAGTCCTTAAATATTTTGAACAGATATTCATTTTCATTTGCTTCCCTTTCTGGAAGTGCAAATTGCAATAAACTTCTTGGGATATCTATGTTTACCTAAAGCTATGCAACAATTTTTATGTAACCCTGATTGTCATGCTATTTGTCTACAGATTTCTCTGACTTAAATATTTTTGCCCCTTTGAATATTTCTTCAGTGGTTTCTTAATTTCAAGTGAACTCTTTCAGTTACACTCTTGGGTTTCTTTCCCTAGATATTTATTTTTTAATAATTTGTGAAAAGCACAGTGACCATGTCTTTTCCTGTCCTTTGCTAGCTCATAGCCTCTTAACTGAAGATTCCTGATAAAATTTGAGGATTCATTACAAATCTTCATTTTAATATTTTCTCAGATTTAAATATTTGCAAGGCAGTTGTCTGCTGTTGGGAGTTGGGTTATTTTCTTATAGAATTTTTTCCCAGAAGTTGCTAAGAAGCTAAGTGCTGGGTGCTTTTCGGTACTCATGGGTGCTTAGGACCAAACAAAAGAAGCAGCTAAGGCAGAGACAGGGAGGCACCATCTTCACTTCACCCTGGGCAGTTTTCTGCTCTCGGGAGAACAGCCGGAGCTGCTCATCTCGGCGTGGCAGAGAGCTCTCACCATCCCACACCTGGAACTCGGTCGGACCACCGTCTCTTCGTGTGTCCCCCGGGATTTTGGGAACCCGTTCCCTCCCTGCCCTGCCAGGAGCTCCTTCTCCCTGCCCTGAACCCACGGCTTCTTCAGTTTTGTCCAAGGTCTCCCCGCATTGTATTTTCTGCAGCCCCTGCCCAGCCGGGACGTTTTCCAACAGCTCCAGCCACTGCCAACCCTCGGATACATCTCATCCTCCCAGGACTGCTGCTGGCTCTGGTAGCTTGTGACGGTACTGAGGGGGATGGGGGGTGCCAGAGGAAAACTGTAACTGGGTTGTTGGGTATTTTCCCTTTTCTTCTCTAGTTCTGTTTGTTGTCAATATTATAGTTATTATTGTTAATTTACCTTGTTAGACTAACTAGTAAAGAACTGTTATT